>VDFB02330474.1:0-28582 GCA_007258455.2 Sequoia sempervirens | reverse complement strand
TAGGTAGGGTTTTTGATAGTTTTTAGGAAAAATGCAATAACTTCCTCAATACAAAATGAAAATTCATAAAATAAAAACTGAAATAAATTTGGTTCAATATCCACACTATTCCATTGATTTCATACCCTCATTTTGTCCGTACAAGCAATACCAAATAATAGAAGTTGCTGCAATGTTTAGAAAACACCCAAAAACTTGCTTCAATTCACTCCAAGTTTGAAAAATCACTACAAATAATCCTTGCATTCACCCATTCCAGCTTATTCATTCCTTTTTCAAGCTTTTTTCAATTGATTCCCACGTTAATACCCTTGCATGTAACTAGAATTGACTTTTTTGACAACTTGTTAAAGTTGTCATGCAACATTTTTAGCAACTTTTACAATTTTAGCAATTTGACAACTTTTCCCACCAACAACCAAACCCACTACAAAAATGAATTGAATAAAATAGAGTATGGTCATAAATGACCTTATGAGCCACTAAAACCCATTATCAACCCAAAATTACAAGAAAAAAATAAAAATGATAAAAAATGAAGCACCTAATGCCCCTACACCATACACCCAAGGAGAAGAAGACTCAAGTCCCACTTGAGTGCAAGTCTTCTCTTTCTTTCTAGTCTTCCAATTCTTTTTCACTATTGCCTTGATGTATTATTGGCTTTGTCTTTGTGTCTTCAAATTTTTTTACATCGGTTGTCTTCTTAGCTCCTTTGCTTATTTCTTCCTTGCAAAGTATTCCTCTTTTGGCATCCTCCTCTGAACCTAATCTCTTTCAAGAGTCTGCTTCTCATTGATTTGTATCTCCTTGTCTAACAAACTTGTACATACATAGTCCAATGAAAGTTTATAAATAAAATATTGATACATTGAGGTCTCCTCCTTGTCTCCATGCACCATACACTCCACTTCAACACCAAAGAGATCATCCATGTGTGCTATTGTTGGCTTAGGACTGAACTTGTCCTCTAAGGGTCTCCTTTGATAAATATCATCTTCTAACACTTCCATATTAGTTGTTAATTTCTCTTGAATTTCATACACAAAGTAGTGATCCTCTTTTCCCAAACTTTCCATCTCCTTCCAAAGGATGTGATCAATCTATGTATATGAAGTGAATACTTCCTACTGCACTTCAGGGCTGCATTCATCATTGAACTTTTCAATTTGTCCTACTGCTGCAAACAACTTATCATTCATATCCATTTCTTCCTATGTTACTAGGTTCTTCTATTTTTCTGAAAGAACTTACTCTGGGAGCATTTGGGTTATGGTTCTTGTTGGGGGCATGTCTACGAGCACCTAGGGAGTGCCTGGGAACTCCTTGGGCACTCCCAAACATGCCCAAAAGAATCCAAATGCTCCCATAGAGTTTGGACACTGTATATGCATAAAATTGGTCATGTCTAATCCTAGCATTTAATTAAATATTTATTATTTAATTAATCCTCTAAGTTCCTCTACATATGATTAAATTTAATTAATTTAATTATATTGTTCATTCACTTTATTCTTCTTTCATGATTAAATAAATCAATTTTATTTAATTATTTCACATCCATATGTCTACTTAATTAATTAAATAAATACCCTTTATTTATTTAACTATCACCTTTTTGAATTTAATTAAGTCTTTTGATTTAATTAAATTTAAATATTTCTTTTCTCCTATTCAAAACTTTCTTCTAATTAATTTAAATAAATATTTTATTTAATTAATTTCATCCATGTCATTTCTAAATAATTTAATTAATATTCCTATTTAATTAAATATCCTTCATATATTTAATTATGAAATCCTTCATTATTCTTCAAATCCTAATTAAATATTTTATTTAATTAAGAAAAATCTTCCATATCAACCATAAATAAATAATTGAATTTTATAATTCATTATTTATCTTCAAAATCTTTCCAAAATCTCACAAAAAGATTATTTTTACAATTCATCTTTATCATCTCATCTTATCTCTTCTACGAAAAAGGAAACAAATCTTGCTTTCTGGTTTTCTTCTATTTTTCTCTCTAGTCTTATCCATCTTCGACCGTTCAATCTGTCAGGAATTTTCACAGCCGTTGATCATCTTAGCCAATCAGAATCTTTTGAAAGCTCTATAAATACCCCTATGAATCCAAGCATTGGTTACAACACACATGCATTAGATATAGGCATTCATGCGATTAGCATCTTAGCATTGTTATGATCAACTTTAGCATTCATAACATTTCTTAGTTCTAGTTTCTTTGAATATTAATCATAGCATGTTAATCATATCTAATCATAGCATGCATTCATATTCAATCTCGTAGAACTCTAGGAAGACTATTTGTTGAGCCTAGTACACAATCTAAGAGCAAGCTAGAATCAACAAAAAAAATGGAGATAGAGGATGATAGTACGACATCAAGGGCAGAAGACTAAGTTTTCATTTTTGTTATTTTAATTTTCTATTTTGATTTAATGTCTTATCGTTGTGTTTGATTTATTTACTTTTAATCTGCATTTATCACACTTAAAATCGACCACACATTTCTGGTGCGCACCATGGGGCCCTTCCCCCATTTTTAACATTTACTTGCAGGTTTTTTAACAGGATCTTGCGTTTTGGAATTCATATTTTTGACAAGAATTTCTATTTTAGTGCATACATGGCTTTTTATAGCACATCCAGGGTTTTTAACGGCGCTTTCACAGGTCTTTCAGCACATTTAGGAACTATTTCGGTGCATTTAGGGAACATATCAATGCTTATAAGGAACATAATGGCGCATATACTCAGCTCATTTCATTAAATTTTTTGTAAAAAAAATGTTGCATTTTCTTTTAGCACATTTAAGAGTTCTTTTAGTGCATTTAGGATTTTATGCAGCGCTTACAGGATCTATTTTGGCGCATTAACTTATTTTTGTAGTGCATATATATGATCTTTTAGCACATACAAGTTGTAACTAAACAAGTTTCTATGTCTGACGCCTTCCATAGATCAGAACTTTTCTAACTTAAAATGAACCAATCCTAGGGTAGACAACAATTTAAAATGAACCAATCCTAGGATAGACATGGAATTTAAAATGAAGCAATCCTAGGGTAGTCACCACACATTTTTTTTGTAGTTAAAATGAATCCCATGCTTGTTGTGAAGCAACATCTTTACATAGATTAAATCATTGTCATTTGGGCTTTAAAAAGAACATTGTTTGCTTTGTCTATGGCAATAGGTCTATGCTCTTCCCTTAACTAGGTGATCAGAATACCAGACTTGCCTTTTCAATTTTTGCAATTTTAATGTTTTATTACATCTTGTAGAGGGCCTGCTCTTGTAGGAAAAAATACTCACCCAAGAGGAACGACCCAAGTGGGTTCAAGCCAAATCCAGGCTATTCCAGCCCAATTTTAAATTTAAAGAAAATATGGGGAAACCCACTTTTGCCGATAGTGTGCAAGATAACCATCCCAAAAGCCTTTGTTCTAAAGGTTGGGAGGTCTCCTAAGGGAGTTTATTATTGCCGTACCAAACATAAACCCTTACTACGAACCTGTAGTAGCCAACCATGTCAATGTCTAAACATCCTAATAATCACAGTGCAAGGGCATGGAAGAATCTTCCCCCAAGACACTCAACATATAACTACCAAGTTCCATTTGCTTAGGGGATCTAGTATCCACTTCCGTCACTCTGAGTACATGCCTAGAAAAGACAAAAACATAGGTGCCCCTTGAAGGGTGGAATGGTTGTGTGAGTTGATGTAGTTCTAAGATGTGGGTTGTGGTTATTATGATGACCTACTTGAGTACTAAGAGTGAGTCTACCTGAATTGTCTGTCATGTATGAAACCTGTGAAAACACTTTTTGAAAAACATTTTTGAGCATACACTTGATGTTTAGTATAGGAATTAAGAACAACTATTTTCAAAGTGTTTGATGTGTTTTCAATCACATTAATTCAGATAAAAGATCATCCAAAATGAACATGAATTTCAACTAAAACTACTCACAACTATTCAAAAAGTTGTTCTGGAAAATTGTTTTAGCTCATCTAGGGTATATCTTAGCGCATATAAGGTTTCTTGTAGCCCATTCACTGATTAGTTCAACACATTTGGAGTCTTTTTTTGTGCATTGAGTGTTTTAGTGCATGTGCTAGGTATTCTAAAAATAGTTTTTGGTCACTAACAAACTTTTTTTTTTGTAGTGCATATAGGACACATAGTAGCACATACGAGGTCTATTGTAGCACATTTAACTATTTATCTGGCACATATGCATGTTTCTGCAGCACATATAAGGTATAAAGTAGCGCATCTGTCACTTTTCTAGAATTTTTGCCTTTGACAGATGAGTTTATAGCATCCTCGGTCTAGTAGCATATTGACATTTCTCTCATGCTTAGAGAGTGGAAAGCAACTAAATTTGTTAGGAAATCAATTGCCAATAGGATCAAGGATCAAGAAACCCAAGAAAAATTTAGGTTACAAGAAGAACTTACAACGAAGGAATTTTTTGTATAAAAGTTGAAACGTCTTGCTCCACTACCGTGAATTTCTCCATAGGTACCAAGATTTTGCTAGGGGATTTACCGATGAATACACTGTAGAGCCTTTATATTCACAAGCCTATTTTCAGAGAAGAGCTCTATCAAACAACACAATCACAATCAACCTCTCAACTTCGAGTATCTACCACAACCTTCTATTGAATATCCAACACATCCCAGTCAAATCCTTTAGTGAGTTTAATTAGGCTATTTGATATACTTATCATTCTTCAAAAACAAGGATCAAATCTTAAAAGTGCACCTTTCAAACAAACTTCTAATTATTGATTCAACTACCCCAACAAGATTCTGACATCCTTCATACTTGGAAGCCACAATCAAGAATTAGAAATGTCATTTGATCATATCATAAGATTTTCATCTTATCAAATAAAAACATCATCATTTTTGCACTTATCAAACTATGATCTAAGTCTAGAAGAACATTTCAAAATCATATGCCTATTTTTACAAGATCTCAATACAATAAGCTGAAGGAGGATATTCAACAAGAAGATGATACCCAAAGAACTCAAGAAGAAGGTGAGACTAGTAACCCCCTTTATAGTGTGAGTAGTAATCCCCTTTTTAACGATAACATGGATGAAAGAGAAAAAAATATGTTCCCTTCCAACAGAGACATGAGCAGAACTCCTATAGATAGTGATGATGAACAAGATGAAGAGCATCACCTTAGAGAAGCTGAACAAGATCCTAAATTTCACAAAGCCTTAGAAATTATCTTAGAGTGCAACAAAGAGAAATATTTCTTGTATTTGGCTGACAAAGGAGCTAGATTGCCTCATGATTTTAATACAGAGAACTTACAAAGGAATCTTGATGAGATACCCTTGTTTGATATTAGTGCCTTGTCTCAACAAGTTAAGGCACTTCAAGAGAAAATTAAAGACATGCAAGGGGAACCACAATGAAGACATATGCTCTTAAGGACATCTATCCTTATCGCTTTGATCGACGTCTCAACATGATCTCATTTCCTAAACATTGTGAAATCCCAAAGTTTGATCGTTACAATGGGAAATCAGATCTAATTGACCATATTAGGGACTTCTGAAATATGACTTTAGAATTTTCCCATGAGGACACATACTTGATGCAATTGTTTCTTAGAAGTCTTGGAGGCCAATCTATGGAATGGCTATCAAAAATCACACCGCCTGCCAAGACATTTGAGGAATTGATTAATGAGTTCATATCACAATATTCCTACAACATACAACATCAAATAACCATGATTGATCTCTACAAGGCTAAAAAAAACTTGGTGAACCATTTATTACATTTCTTCAGAGATGGAAATGATTGTTTGCTAGATATCCATGTCATGTTCCTGAAAAGGAAAAGATCACCACTCTCATAAAAAACTTAGATCAAGAAATGAGTTATTGTCTTAATCTTCATTTTCCTCCCTCTTTTCAAAAATTGATTGAAATGCCATTTCCATTGAAAGTGCCTTGGTCTAGAGAGGGATAATAAAACTTGATAAGGACAATCCTACCTCGTCAAATCACCACAATGACAAATCTAAGTTTTGGAATCACAAAAAAGACATGGTGAATGATGGTGTTGTAGATGAAAATAATGTCTCAACCAAGCCATTTGTTCTTGGTGCTTCAAGTGCTCCTCGCAACAATAATTATAACAATGTCAAATCAGTCACAAATCAGGGAAACAATCCTCCTCTATCGAGGAATAACATGAATCAAAATTTTACTCCCAATCAAGGGAATGACAACAATCAAGGTTACTGTGGAAATGATAACAACAACAATTCATTAGGAAATACCTCGAACAAAAATCTGCAACGATCTTCATTCTTCTCTAGCAGAAGAACTTTTACTCCATTGGGTCAATCCTTAGAATCTGCATTCAAAGAATTGATGGCTAAAAATGTTCTTACTTTTCCACCTCAACGCAACTTTGAACCCAGTGTGAAGCCTCCATCATGGAATGATGCATACTATTGTGATTTTCATTAGTGTAAGGGTCATCGCATGAATAATTGTCAAGCCTTGAAAAATAAAGTCCAAGGCTTAATCGAAAATGGCACCATCACAATATAAGGGCAGCAATAATCAAATGAAGAGCACCAAGCATTTCACAACCCTTTTCCCAATTATCAAAAGGGTGATTCTTCTGGAAAAAGTGTGAATCATATCAATGATCATATAATCAATCATATCTACACTGATGACGAGCAGATCAATGTTATAAAAGTTAAGGAAAGGAGGGAATATAGAGAAGTTAACACAACAACAAGGGCACAAGCTAAAGTTGTCTTAAAGGATGCTTCTTAAAAATCCACTGTACCTCTACCTCAACATCAATATGACTTAGTCAATCAACTTTGAAAAACTCCTGCTCAGATTTCTATCTTAGAACTCCTAAAGATTTCCCCAACACACAAGGAAATTATAGAAAAGGCCCTCGTTGAAACAACTGTATCCACTGATCTGGATGTGGACCGATTTTACACCATGGTAGGAAACTTGTCCTCACCCAGATGCCTCTCATTCTCTAAAAAAGATGATGTTTCCATGACACATCCACATAATTCATCACTATACTTAGAAGTCACAATCCACAAGTTTCATGTCAGATGCATCTTAATAGATGGCGGTGCTGGTTTGAACATTTGTACTATGAAGTTACTTTAGGCTTTAGATTTTCTGAAGACTCCATTGATCCCAAAATAAATATTACTATTAAAGTCTATGATGATGAGGAAAGAACATCCAAGGGTTTAATCATGTTGCCGATTAGAGTGGGACCTATTACCAAGAATACTTTATGTCAAGTGTTAGACCATGATCTTGCATACAACATCTTGTTGGGTCATCCTTGGATCCATGAAATGCAAGTTGTCCCATCCACATATCATCAATGCCTCAAATTCCCTTATGACAGACATGAGATCACAATACCAGCTGATAATTCAAACAATTAGACTTGTGCCAACATGAAAGCTAGTCAAGATACTTTGGTTCCCAACAATCGAGAGGCTCCTACTAATACTTCTCTCAAAGTTGATACACAAACTAGTCAGTTAACCAAAAGCTTTGACAAGAAACTACGGTTCAAGGACAATGGAGTAGGGGAGTACTCTCTCTGTCTTGCTAATCTACCTATATCACCTCGGTCACATGGACAACATTCTATCACACAACAACAAATATTTGTAGCATCAACATCAGTGCAACCACCAATAGATCCAAATACAAAGTTTAATGGATGATTTATCAGAGAAAAATTCCCCATGGAAGATTCCAAGGATAGAGAAGTTATAAGTTGGCTCTATAAAGATGAAGATGAAATAGTTCTTAATGTCAAACTACCTACTGATCAATATGGTAAAGGATATTCAATCATGCAAAAGATGGGCTACGATGGTAATGGTCCTATTGGAAAGAGAAAAGGAGTAGTTGAGCCTATTCACCTTCCGGGACTTGTTGCAAAAGATAAAAAAGGACTAGGCTATGATACTAACTCAAAAGAAAGACCATCTAAGTAGTTGCATGATACTATCCTCACATTGCAAGAAGGGTCTGATACAAGGAAATCCTATTTGATAGCAATTCAAAATTTTGTGGATAATAACTCTAACACAGATTCTAGTGAATACAAGTGGGACACCATCTGCAATGATGAATTCTAGAGGAAAAAAAGGTTGATGTGGTACAAAAGTACACCCCAACTCTAATTGAAGGTGAAGGGTCAGGGTCCCAACCACAAGAATCTGAACTATACAAGGAAATTATGATTCTAGTGATACCGAGTTAGATTTAATCAAACAAAACTATTGTGAGAACAATACCATCATTGATTTACCTCATACCTTGAATCCTATAGACAATTCCATTATGACCATAACCATAGCTGATTTCATGCAACCCGATGACCCACTACCTTTGATCCATCTTGATCTCATTGAATGGGATTCATCTGAAACTATCGACATACCTATGTTTCCAACCGATGAATCTTTCATGAACTTCCTTTCCGTAGATGACACAAATGATTGTTCCACTAATAATTTTTGGCATAGAGTTTTTAATAAGGAAAGTGTCAAGTCTCCTAGTTGCAAAAATAAAAAAGAAAGATCTAATGGTGAAAACCAGAATCTGGCAGTGTTAGATCAAACAAAAGATAAAACAGAGAGCGTATCAGATGGTGAATTTTTTTTAAGTCACCAGATGATGGGATACTTGACACTCTCCCAGAGCATTATCATGAGCGATCACCTACCTTGATTGAGCCTATAAAATAATTTAATCTTGAAACTATAGAAAAACCAAGGATCCTACAATTAGTTGCATCAATGACAGATAAAGTGGTACTTGAGTTCATGGAATTTCTTAGAGAAAATCAAGTCAACTTTTCCTGGTCTTATGCAGACATGCCAGGTCTTGATCCTGATCTTATAATGCATCACTTGTCCATCAAATTAGGAGTTAAACTTGTGAAACAAAAACTTAGAAAGATGCATCCTCATGTTGTGCTACTGGTTAAAGAACTCTGAAAACACCTTGATGTGGGATTTATAAGATCAATCGACTATGCAGAATGGATCTCCAACATCGTTCTTGTGTCCAAGCCCTACAAAAGTGTTAGAGTATGCAAAATTTTAGAGATCTTAATAAGGCATGTCCTAAGAATGATTTCCCACTTCCAAGCATCAATACTATAGTTGATCTGACAGCTAGCCATGCCATGTATTCACTAATGGATGTATTTTTTGGTTACAATCAAATCAAGATTGCACCTAAAGACCAGGACAAAACAACTTTCACATGTCCATGGGAAACTTACTATTGGAATGTCATGCCTTTCGGTCTAAAGAACATTGGGGCTACTTACCAAAGAGCTATGACTACATTTTTTCATGACATGATGCACACATTCATGGAAGATTATGTAGATGACATATTGGCAAAGCCATACACAAGAGAAGGACATCTCAAAGTGTTACCCAAAATATTTGCAAGGTTGGAAAAGTTCAAAGTTCGCCTTAACCCCAAGAAATGTGTCTTTGGGGTCACATCTAGAAAAATATTATGATACATAGTATCAGGAAAAGGAATTAAAGTAGATCATGCTAAGGTGCAAGCGATCATGGAAATGCCTCCACCAAGGAATATTAGTCAGTTGAGGTCATTACAGGGATGACTTCAATCTATACGAAGGTTCATTTCATAGCTGGAAGATAAGAGTCTCCCTTTCACACACTTACTACATAAGAATGTTCCTTTCAAATGGGATGATAAGTGTGAGATGGCCTTTCAATAGATCAAATAGTACTTAATGAATCCACCAGTTCTAGTATCGCCAAATTTGGACAAACCTCTAATCTTATATATTTCTACAATAGAGACATCTTTTGGGACATTATTAGCACAAGAGGAATCTACGGGAAAAGAACATGCAATTTATTACATCAGCCAAACGCTAATAGGTCATGAACTCAACTACACTTTCATTGAGAAGGCTTGTCTCGTAGTAGTCTTTGCATCACAAAATTTTGAACACTACATGTTAACTCATACAATCAATCTTGTTGCAAAGATTCATCCACTCAAGTATCTGCTAAGTAAGGCAACATTGATAGGAAGGTTAGGAAAATGGGTTATGATCCTGAGCAAGTTTCACATCCATTATGTTGATCACAAAGCAATCAAAGGACAAGTTATTGTTGATCAAATAGCCGAAGCACCACTCTAAACAGAGCATCCCATGCACATTGAATTTCCAGATGCTGATGTCTTCACTGCAAAATCCAAATAGTCATGGTCACTATACTTTGATGGTTCTTTTACTCAACATAGATCTGGGGTAGGCATACTCTTTGTCACCCCTCAAGGACATACCATTCCTTGGTCATATAGGCTAATGTTTCCATGCACTAACAACATAGACAAATATGAAGCTTTAATTACTAGGCTCAAGATCGCATTGGAATGGAGGATCACAGAACTACAAGTTTATGGTGACTCACAATTAGTCATTAATCATATCAATGATGATTATCAGACCAAAGATGACAAATTGTTGCCATATAAGAAGATGTTTGATGATTTCAAGAAATACTTTGTAGATATCAAGTTCATACAGATTCCAAGACTTGATAACAAGACAGCTGACGCCATGGCCATGATTGCATCATTGCTACAACTCTCATTATCATTATCATGTCATATTCATTTCATTTATCTCATATCATTATCATCTCATTATTATTATCATGTCATATTCATTTCATTTATCTCAAATAATTATCATTTCATTATCATATCATATCATTATCATCTCATTATCATTATCATGTCATATTCATTTCATTTTTCTCATATCATTATCATTTCATTATCATATCATTTCATTATCATCTCATTATCATTATCATGTCATATTCATTTCATTTATCTCATTTCATTATCATTTCATTATCATTTCATTATCATTTCATTATCATATCATTATCATATCATTTCATTTCATTTATCTCATTATCTTTATCATTTCATATCATTTCATTTCATCATATATTTCATCCTATTATTTATCCTATCTTGCATGCACTTATCATTTTCATACCATTTTCCATAAACATTGACTCATTTTACATATCATTTAAAATCATATACATACTACGAATTCATCTCATAAACATAAACATCCATTTTTCATTACATCATCATTCTTCATCACATTTGAAAAATCCAAAAACAAAAGTTCCATACACATATCATCCATCTGCATGACATCATTAGTTCACATCAAAATTGGTCATCATCGCATGAATCATCTTGCATGTCATATTAGTCATCAAATCGATATAATACATATAAAAAATACATCTCATAACATATACAAACAAATGCATATCCATATCATATCATCATATCAAATGGACATATCATCACTCATCAAAAATACATACAAATGTCCAAAGTCTAATGAAACTGAAAAATATAGAGAGATACATGAGATATGATAAAAACCAATATACATGCTCAAAACAATGATATACATCAATAACCTTGCATCAATCAATCAAGGCTGGCTAGTGGACCCCCTGATGGAGGTAGTTTCGAGGAGGATGGCCTACCACTAGTCCCTACATCAGGATCTTGTTGTGGCCCTGTGACCCCTCTACTCTGTGTAGTCATCTATGATTTGCTCCTAGTTCTACTATGGGACTAATGGTAAGGCTCTCTACAGTCAGGAGGACACAACTCTGCATACCTCACCCAATAGTACTTGGCCTCCCTAGCAATCTCAAACCCCTCTATAATGGCCTCTCATAAAGATGCACTCTCAACGATGTCCATGAGTCTTTGTGCCACCACCTCTGCCTCCACTGCCCTCCGTCTGAAAGAATCCCTCTCTGCTATCAACTGGGCTACCTATGGGTCTAGGGCAGGAGGAGGTACTTGTACCTATGCCTATGCCTATGCTTGTGCAAGTTGTGCCTATAACTATACTATCAGACCCTGAGCCTGAGCCAACTGGCTCTACCACTACGCCTACTACCCCTGCAATGTTTGTACCTGGGCCTGTAGCGTATCTATCTATGTGATGTAAGAGAATCCAATGGTGTAAGAGTAATCTTGCATAACCCAAAAACATGCATTTCATTTATATTTTATTTGGTTAGATTTTTGTAGATGTCTTTGCATTTCTGGATACCCTTTTCGTCATTATGTAAATCCCCAATTCTAGTTTTATTTTTCTGCTTTCTCTGGTCAACTGCTATTTTTAGCAGCTTTTGGAATTTGCTTCTATTTTTAGCAACTTTTAGAATTTGAAGGTTTTTTGGAATGAAAATTATATGGGAGGATTCAAAATAGAAAAATAAGAAGATTGGTGAAAGAATCAGGCTGAGAGCATTCCCGGTTTGAAAGATATTGCAGTTTTAATCTCCTAGAAAAGCACCTGAAAACCTTCTAGATTAGGTTTGAGGCACTAAATGGCCCCAAAACTGTCTGAGCACATTCTTGAATTTGAGACCTTTCCGATGGTTCAAAAGGTTTGAAAAATGAAGCCCCAAATCAAAAGTTATGGCTCCCAGAAGTTGGTACACTTTCAAAATGTGCTAATTTTCGAATGGTGTTTTAATTTTTCAATTTCAAATTGTAATTCTTGGTGCCAAACTGCCAAAACTCATAACTAGAATGTTGTTCTTGGCTCCAAATGGAAAAGGGGCTATTTATGGGGGGAATTTTTATGATTTTTGATAGGTTTTTGGGGAAAAAGACTTCGTATGCTGCAAAATGGGGAACTTTTGTAATTTCTGAAACTTTTGTACCATGCATGTATCACAGAGCTCAAGGATTTGAGATCCTCTACATGTAAGATTTACATTATTGAATAATAATAAAGTTTGCTAGTTCTGTGCATTATTTTTTTGTCTTAGGTTTTCTCCCTCGTTAGGTGGTATCAGAGTAGGTTTTCTTGAGCGTGTGAACAAATCGTCGATCATGAGGCAGTTCATACTAGGATTGTGCTTGTGGGTTTGAGGTATTCAAGATGCCTCCAAGAGTGATGCCTGGTAGGTGTGGTGGTGTAAGAGGTGACAAAAATGCTAGTGGAAGAGATCCATTGGTGGCCGAGGGTTTTAGAGCCCTCCAAAGACAAATTAATGCATTGCAAGAGCAAATGAGAAGAAGGTTAAACCCAGGAAGAAGAGGAGAAAGTGAGGATGAAGAAGAGAGAGACGATATAGATGTAGAAGAGGAAGAAGTAGCGATTGATCCAGATCAAATGCGGCTAATTAAGGCTATTTCAAAGATAAAAAAAGACCCAGAATAGAAGTTCCCAGTTATTCTAGAAGTCTGAACCCAGAAGGGTTGATCGACTGGATCAATGAGCTAGAAGAGTTTTTTGAGTATGAAGAAGTAGAGGACCCAGATTAGGTTAAGTTTGCAAAAACAAAGCTAAAGGGCCATGCCAATATTTGGTGGAAAGAGGTCCAGTTGAAGAGAAATCAAAAAGGAAAAGGAAAGATCAGTAGTTGGAATCGCATGGTGGAGAAAATGAAGAAGCAGTTCATACTAGTGGACTATGAGTTAGATCTGCTGAAGAAATTACAAGGGTTGAAGCAAGGAAGTAGATCTGTGAAATAATACATGGAATATTTTCACAAGATTATCATCAGAACAGGACATACAGAGGCTAACAAGGAGAAGGTAGCTCGTTATCTTAATGGGTTACGACTGAGCATTGATGAGGAGTTAAGCCTAGTCAGAATGACCACCATTGAAGACACGTACCAGTTCACCCTGAAAGTTGAAGAAAATTTGAAGAAAAGGTTTGATAACAAGCAAAAATGAAGAGGAGGTCAAAGTGGAAGGGTGGTGGAAGATCTTCTAGAAGCCAAAATGAGGATGAGAAGAAAAATGGAGATGTGGGTACTAGCCAAGGATAGAGGAGTGATAATTTCTACTGCCTGCGTGATCAAAACGGTGGTGATCAAAGAGGTAGAGGATGAGGTAGATCTGGACAACGATCTGGAAGAGATGGTTTTAGAGGAACTTGTTCCCAGTGTGGTGAAGAGGGGCACCGAGCCTATGAATTCCCACAACAAGAAGAAAGGATAGACAGAAGACCATAAGTTCGTGGAAGGGTTGCACATGTAGATGAGGAGGCCCAATCTGAGCATTCATATGATGTTGAAAGGGGAGAAGCCCTAGTGGTGAGAGGAGCCCTAATGGCTAGAGAGAAGGAGCTAGAAAAGAGGAAGAATCTATTTCGCACAAGGTTCAAATGTGAAGGAAAATGTTGTGATGTCATTATTGATAGTGGGAGCATTGATAATCTGGTGTCAGAAGAGATGGCTGAAAAAATAAAGTTGAAGAGGGAAAGGCATCCACATCCATATTGGATTTCCTAGCTGCAAAAAGATCACAAAGTTCTATTTAATGAGTAGTGCCTGGTGAAGTTTAAAATTGGGAGCTATCGTGATGAGGTACTTTATGATATAATCCCCATGGATGCATGTCACATGTTGTTGAGGAGGTCGTGGCAGTTTGATAAGAAAGCTATACATGATGGTCATGCAAACACTTATTCCCTTACAAAGGATGGAGTCCGCCATAAGCTGAAACCCCTAAAGCAGGATGAAGAAAGGTTATGCAGTAGTGCTAGGGTTTGTTATGTTGATGGAAGAATTTTTTTAGAAGGCATGAAGCATGAATGTCTATGTTATGCATTGATTCCTAGAATGGATAAAGAGGATAGTGCGAATGTACCAATAGAATATTTTGGGTTATTGGGTGAGTTTCAGGAGATTGTTTCTGATAATGTGCCTGAGGGTTTACCACTAGTGAGGAAGACTAGTCATTAGATTGACTTGATCCCTAGAGCCAGTTTGCCAAATAAGGTAGCTCACAGAATGACTCCTGCAGAAAATGAGGAGTTGAATAGACAAGTTTAGGAGTTGTTGAGAAAGGGTTTGATTCAAGAGAGTTTGAGTTCATGTACAGTACCTATAGTACTAGAACCGAAGAAGGATGGGGAGTGGAGAATGTGCAGAGACTCTCAAGCCATAAAAAAGATGACGATCAAGTATAGATTTTCCCTACCAAGGATGCATGACCTGATGGATTGTTTGAGTGGAGCGCAATACTTCACAAAGATTGATATGAAGAGTGGATATCACTAGATCCAGATTCGTGAGGGAGATGAATATAAGACCACCTTTAAAACCAAAGAGGGCCTGTACGAGTGGTTAATCATTCCCTTTGGGCTAACCAATGCACCAAGCACATTCATGCAACTCATGAATGAAGTATTCAAAGGAGTTTTTGGGGAATTTTGTTATTGTGTACTTAGATGATATTTTGATATTCAGTAAGTCCTTGGGTGAGAATTTGGTGCATATTCATAGAGTCTTTGAAAAGTTGAGAGAAGATAAATTGTTGATTAATCTAAAGAAGTGTAGTTTTGTGAGGAAGGAGTTAGTGTACTTGGGGTTTGTTGTTTCGGAAAAAGGTCTCAAGATGGACCCAGAGAAGGTAAAGGCTATTCTGGAATGGCCTACCCCAAGAACTATTACTGAGGTGAGATCTTTCCATGGTCTAGCCATTTTTTACAGAAAGTTCATTAGAAACTTCAGTAGTATTTGTGCACCCTTGACTGAAACAATGAGAGGGGATAGAAAAGAGTTCAAGTGGAGCACTAGAGTAGTGAAGAGTTTTGATTTGTTGAAGCAGAAAGTGACAAAGCAACTAGTTTTAGCCCTCCCATATTTCAATAAGGTGTTTTAGGTGGATTGTGACGCCAATGGTTGTGCCATTGGAGCAATGTTGAGCCAAGAAGGTAAGCCCATTGCCTATTTCAGTGAAAAGTTAAATGATGCAAAGAGAAAGTACTTTGTATATGATCAAGAATATTATGCAATAGTTCAAGCATTAAAGAAATGGAGACATTATCTATTGCTGAAAGAGTTTGTTTTGTTTATTGATCATCAAGCATTATAGTATCTGAATAGTAAAGGGAAATTAAATCAAAGGCATATGAAATGGGTAGAATTTTTACAAAGCTATACCTTTGTTTTAAAGCATAGGAGTCGAAGGTTGAATAGGGTTGTAGATGCCTTAAGTAGGAGGCAAACATTGTTGAATGAGATGCAGATTGAAGTGGTTGGGTACAATGAACTCAAGAAATTGTACCCTAGGGATCCTGATTTTGCAGAGGCTTGGAAAGCTTGCAAGGATCCTATTATAGTTGATAGGATAGGGTGGTTGGATTTCATAATCCAGGATGACATGTTGTTTAAAGGAAGCCAATTGTGTATTCCAAGGAGTTCCATGAGGGAGAACCTGATAAAGGAAAAGTATAGTGGAGGAATGGCATTGCATTTTGGTCGGGATAAGACTATTACCATTATCAGTGAACATTATTATTGGTCACAGTTTTCATAGGATGTGAGGAAGTTTGTGTAAAGTTGTAGGGTGTGTTAGATGGCTAAGGGAGTGAGCTAGAATACAGGGTTGTATCAGCCCTTACCTATACCAGAGAGGCCTTGGGAAGATATAAGTATGGACTTTTCTCTTGGTTTGCCAAGGACACAAAGAGGGAACAATTTAGTGTTTGTGGTAGTTGAATTTTTTTCAAAGATGGCACATTTCATTCCATGCCAGAAGACCCATGATGCAGTCCACATCGCTGACTTGTTCTTCAGAGAGGTGGTGAGGCTACATGGTCTGCCAAAGAGTATAGTCTCAAATCGTGATACCAAGTTGTGGGATACTTTTGGAGGACCTTGTGGAAGAAGTTGAAGACAGAGTTGAAGTTCAATTTTGCACACCATCCACAAACTGATGGGCAGACTGAGGTTGTGAAAAAAAGTCTAGGTAACCTACTAAGATGCTTGGTAGGAGATAAACCCAAGGGATGGGACTTGATCTTACCCTAGGTAGAATTTTCTTACAACAATTTTGTCAACAGAATCACTGGCAGATCCCCATTCTAGATTGTGTATGGAGGTAGTCCCATGACCACTCTAGAATTGAGGAAGATGGACCAGGAGAAGAAGACTAGTGCCAAAGCCGAAGAATTTGCAAAGCACATCAAGAATGTGCATGATGAGGTAAGAGAACAGATCAATAAGATGAATATGCAGTATAAGGATAAGGAAGATCAGAAGAGAAGGAATAAGGAGTTGCAGGTAGGTGACGAAGTGATGGTCCACTTAAGGAAGGAAAGGTTTCCAATGGGAACCTATAACAAATTAAAGATAAAGAAGTTCGATTCCTATAAAATTTTGAAGAGGCATGATTCAAGGAATGCATATGAGGTAGAGTTTTCAGATGGAGTCAACATTTCCCCTGTGTTCAACATTTTAGATTTGACAGAGTATTATGAAGGTGGCACAGAGGAAGTACCAACAATGGAACAATGTGGTATTCCAACATCTACTTCAGAGAAAGAGGAGATTGAAGCAATCTTGGATAGCCGTGTGGGAAGGAGTACCAGAAACAGACAATATGAAGAATATCTGGTGAAGTGGAGAGGAAGGCCTGTGGAAGACTCATCTTGGTTGTCTAAGGCAGAGGTTGACCGTTTGGGTTTTCCTCAACCATCTGAGACGTGACGGGGTCACTTCTCAATTTACCCTGGGTGTCTCATGCAGGAGCATCCAATGGTGTAAGGGCAATCTTGCATCACCCAAAAACATGCATTGCATTTATATTTCCTTTGCTTAGATTTTTGTAGATGTCTTTGCATTTTTGGATACCTTTTTCGTCATTATGTAAATCCCCACTTTTAGTTTTGTTTTTCTGCTTTCTTTGGTCAACTGGCATTTTTAGCAACTTTTGGAATTTGCTGCTATTTTTAGCAACTTTTAGAATTTGAAGGTGTTTTGGAATGAAAATTATATGGGAGGATTCAGAATGGAAAACTAAGAAGATTGGTGAAAGAATCAGGCCGAGAGCATTCCCGGTTTGAAAGATATTGAATTTTTAGTCTCCCAAAAAAGTATCTAAAAACCTTCTAGATTAGGTTTGAGGCACTAAACGGCCCTAAAATGGCCCAAAAACTTGCTAAAATTGGCATAGCCAATTTCAAGCACGTTCTTGACTCCGAGACCTTTCCGATGGTTCAAACGGTTTGAAAAACGAAACCCCGGATCAAAAGTTATGGCTCACAGAAGTTGGTACACTTTCAAAATGTGCTGATTTTCGAATGGTGTTCTAATTTTTCAATTTCAAATTGTAATTCTTGGTGCCAAACTACCAAAAATCATAACTAGAATGTTGTTCTTGGCTCCAAACAGAAAAGGGGCTATTTATGGGGGGGGGATTTTCATGATTTTTGGTAGCTTTTTGGGGAAAAAGACTTCGCATGCTATGAAAAGGGGAACTTCTGTAATTTCTATAATTTTTGAAACTTCTATGGCTTGCATGTATCACAGAGCTTGAGGATTTGGGATCCTCTGCATGTAATATTTCCATTATTGAATAATAATAAAGTTTACTAGAACTTGTGTGCATTGTTTATGTGTCTCGGGTTTTCTCCCTCGTCACTATGCCTTCTGCATTGTAGAGGTGACCCTTATCACCGTCTACCATCTGGTATCACTCGTTGACCTCCACATACCCTGAGCACTGCTCGATACATCAATCCTATGTCTCACTAGCCTTCGCTCCTCCCCTCCGCCATCTTCGTTGTCGTCCCCATCACCATCATCTGAGCTCTCCTCCCCATCTCCACTCTCCTCCTCCTCTCCTCTCCCAACTTCCTACTCCCCACCTGCCACATCCTCTTGTCTCCCAACCCCTAGCTGAGGTGCCACCAAAAATGGGCACTGACTCATCTGGACATGTGAACCGCGAAAATGGGTGTGTGTGATAATAGATCAAGTAATCCTCATAAATTCTTGCATCAACAATATCAGGCCTGCCATCCCATACCTCAGGCTATAATGTTGTATACTCAATATAGGAAACCTGGTAAGAAATACAAGGACCCCATCCAAGCTCATCTTTGCACTGTCCATAGTGTGCAACACCTTGAGGCATTCCTTGTGTGAATCTAAACTATCTCTATATTCGCAAGGCCAAAAATCCCTCTATAATGAATGGAGTATGAACTATCAGAAACTGGGGTATACATACAAATGGAATCTCCAACTGATCTATATCTCATGCCTCACAATCCGTGTAGGGCCTCCATATCACTGAATCCATATCATCCAGGGTCCGTCTCCAATACTCTAACATGTCCAACTTGGGCTGGACAAATGCAATGGAATATGCATATACATACGACCTACCTATTGGCCTAACTCTCAAACACAATGGTCTCATCACAACAATATGCTCCCATGCCTAGATATGGAGCAAGGTAATACCACAAGACAAGCTCGATGACCCTTTGTATACCACCTGGTGCAAGTCATGATATAAATGAGCTAGCATGCAGCTCCCCCAAGCATATCTCTAGAGCTGAACCATCATCTGCTCGGTGATCCTTCCCCACCCTACTAATAGCCCATTTGACTGGTGGTCTAGACAAAGGAAGCCTCCAATGAATGTACCCAACACTGCAGGTAAGGCCGGATATCCCCTAAAGTCTTTCAATGGCACCCAATATCCTACTATCTGTGCATCCCCAAACACTCTCCTCAGTGTGTTTTTATCACCTAACTCCTTGTGATCATGGAACACAAGGGAACCTACCACTAGGATCCCAAAAATCCTGTATACATCCTCTGGGGTGACCATCATCTCACCTATTGACAAATGAAAAGTATTATGCTCCGAATGCCATCTCTCTGCTAGTGTGGTCAACAGTCCCCTGTTGACCTGAATAGAAGGCATCGACAACAATGAACCCAACCCATAACCAACTATCAACTGTACATCTACAGGTGTGAGATCTTGTATCCGATCCCAACCTACAGGGAATCACTCTCTAATCTGGAGGTATTTGAAAACCTCCTATTTTTGGTCATCACAAGGACAATCAATCAGACTCATATCTTCGACTCATATCAAAACAATCTATTTACTTCACATCATACATATCAGTGATTCACATCAAAAGACCCATATCAATCAAGTGCATCATATCATGTGAACCATATCAAGTGTTCTATCTAAGCAAACCATATCAGGATATCAATGTAAACTCTACCTATCTGAATATCACATCAATCTAATCTATCATCATTTACTATTTATTTTTTATTTTTCAAGAAAGCAAATTTATCAACAATCAACTCATTATCCTATTTGTACTTCAATCATGAATGCAAGTATTTTTTCAATCAAATCAATCTACTATTTGTTTTCTATCGCAGAAAACAAATTTATCACCAGTTGTATCAATCATTTACTCTTTGTTTTCTAACGTAAAGTTATCGAACAAAGTTATCAGCTATCTACTCTTTGCTTTCTACTTTAGGGAAACAAAGTTATCAATTCATCTCAGCTTTGTTATTATTTCTATCCATATCCACATGATGACAAGACAATTTTACTATCTATTTCCCAAAGAAGCAATAATCCATCATCATTTTCATCAAAATAGTGCATTTTTCCAAAATTGCCTAAATGCGCTAAAGTTTCCTCCTTATGCGCTAAACCCTAGATGCGCCATTTTGCGCCCTAAAAGTGCTAAATCATATCCTATATGGGCTATTTCCCTAAAAGTGCTACATCCCTAATTGAATGTGCCATTTCATCTACCTGATGCACTAAAACCCTAAGAGTGCTAATCTGTTTCCCAAATGCGCTAATGCACCAAATTTGCTACAAGGATCTTACATGCGCTATTTTTCCTATCAAATGCGCTAATCTACAGAAATCCTAGAAGCGCTACTTTAAGCCCTAGATGTGCTACAAGAAAGCTCATAAGCGCTACTCTATTTCTTAAAAGCACTAAAACGTATTATGACAACCTAAAATCACACCAAAATACATCAAAAATTGACTAAAAATGAAAAATTTCAAAGCACAAAGGATCAAATCGACTCATCGATGGTCCATATGCTACTGGTCTCTGATATCGTCAGGCCTGCTCGAATCTATACCTGTGGTAAGGAATCTCCAACTCGCCAAGTCACCGTTAAAGCAAAAAACAGTAAAGTCAAAAGGTGAAAATGACTTGTCCTTTCTACCCTTTTACCCTTTAAGGGTCAAATAAGGTGGGTTTTTGGTGGCATTTTGTTATTTTCAATCTGGGATAGTTTTTAATCAATTATTAGGAGCTAAATCACTACATCCCTCTCATCATTCGAATTTCATCATCAATAATTTATCTCCTGAGGGGGCATCATTAATATCGATAGCATCTTTCAATTAGAAACATATCAGATTCGAAGCAGGGGCATATCAGTTAAATCTTTTTCGATCAGGGGAAAAATCAAACACAACAAAATTTCAAAAGCAGGAATATTTTCTTTGAAGCAATGCGTTTCACACATCACTTCAAAGAGAGGAAAAATGTATATGCATAAAATTGGACATGTCTAATCCTGACATTTAATTAAATATTTATTATTTAATTAATCCTCTAAAGTCCTCTACATATGATTAAATTTAATTAATTTAATTATATTGTTCATTCTCTTTATTCTTTTGTCATGATTAAATAAATCAATTTTATTTAATTATTTCACATCCATATATCTACTTAATTAATTAAATAAATACTCTTTATTTATTAATTATCACCTTTTTGAATTTAATTAAGTCTTTTGATTTAATTAAATTTAAATATTTCTTTTCTCCTATTCAAAACTTTCTTCTAATTAATTAAATATTTTATTTAATTAATTTCATCCACATGTCATTTCTTAAACAATTTAATTAAATATCTTTATTTAATTAAATATCCTTCATATTTTTTCAAATCATAATTAAATATTTTATTTAATTATGAAATCCTCCATTATTCTTCAAATCTTAATTAAATATTTTATTTAATTAAGAAAAATCTTCCATATCACCCATAAATAAATAATTGAATTTTATAATTCATTATTTATCTTCAAAATCTTTCCAAAATCTCACAAAAAGATGATTTTTACAATTCATCTTTATCATCTCATCTTATCTCTTCTACGAAAAAGGAAACAAATCTTGCTTTATGCTTTTCTTCTATTTTTCTCTCTAGTCTTATCCATCTTCAACCGTTCGATCTGCGAGGAATTTTTACAGCCGTTGATCATCTCAACCAATCAAAATCTTTTGAAAGCTCTATAAATACCCCTACGAATCCAAGCATTGGTTACAATGCACATGCATTAGATATAGACATTCGGGCGATTAGCATCTTAGCATTGTTATCATCAACTTTAGCATTCATAACATTTCTTAGTTCTAGTTTTTTTTAATATTAATCATAGCATGTTAATCATATCTTATCATAGCATGCATTCATATTCAATCTCATTCTCTAGGAAGACTGTTTGTTGAGCCTAACACATAATCCGAGAGCAAGCTAGAATCGACAAAAACACTGGAGATAGAGGACAATAGGACGACATCAAGGAAAAAATACTGAGTTTGCATTTCTATTATTTTAATTTTCTATTTTGATTTAATGTCTTATCGATGTGGGATATGTGTAGGATCATGATGGGCCAAAAAGTTGCAATATGATGGGTATGTGGCTGACGACTTTTGTTTTACCCAAAATTGATTCAAAATGAAAAAGGTTTTTAAAGGAGATTCTTAGCTTTCCACAATATAAATTATGCTTTACTTTGAATTTAATAAGTAATTGTTATTCATTTTCTATTCAAATTATGACTAAAGTCCTAATTGATAGACTGACTGAAAAACATCTATATCATTCAAATGTATCACATTTTTTGAATCCAAAACATGCATCACATTCTATGCTTCGTATACTATAGGATTAAAAAAAGAAAAATTGAATTTCATGAAGTTTTGACCAAGTTAAGGTGGTCAGACATATAGGTTTTTTATATTTTTAAAAAATTTAATAAAAAAATCATAATTAATTATTTAAATGGAAAAATTACAAAAAAATATGCATCACATTGGGACATGAGTCCTCTACTTATATCTAAAACCTTATAAAAATATTATCATTTTATTGTAGTTAGGGTGGTCAGACAAACACCTACTTCTTATTTTTTCCCTGAAATTTAAGTACTACTGGATTGAAATTTCAAATTTTCACCAAACAAATTTCTTTTTTTTAAACAAACCTAGTAGTTTAGAAACTACATTCAATTTTCAATACAAATTCTATTATTACATATTTTTGAAATAATATAGATAACTTATTCAAATTTTTACGTCAAGTTGTCTAACTTTGATTTTTGTGATTTGTTTGCAACTTAAGGGCCTATTATTTCCATGATGATCCTACACATACCCTATGTTTGATTGATTTACTTTTAATCTACATTTATCACACTTAAAATCAACCACACAGACACCAAAAAGAAAAAGGAAAAAACAACTAAATTGCTAATAAACCCTTAAAATGCCTCCATAACATACATTCATCATTCATTCAACATTTCAATTCTCTAACAAACATATTTTTCCCTCCTTTTTTCTCAATTGGCATTCACCACCAAAACTAGCAAGTTTGGATTTCCAAGGAGGGTTTTGAGTCCTACAACTTTATTTTTAACAAGTATTTGGGTTAGCTCTATGGCTTTTCACTCTTTTGGTCAATTTACTGGTCCAAGAGACTTTTCTTTCTTGTTCTAAAAAGTATACCCAATTAGCTCTGAATTCTTCCAGCAGCTAATACCATTTCCTCTCCAAACTTGGGTTCAACTTGCAATGTTTCTATTTGTCTAATTAGTCAACTTCTAGTTCTGACATATGAATATGATTTGCATCAACACCAATTGAATGCCACTTTCTATAGTCTCAAGGATCTTCTCATATCTCTTGCCTTTTCCTTAGTTCACCTATTCTTAGGTGTAATCAAATTTCCTAAATAGTTAAAACTATAGTCACCACTAATAAAAATATGCAACATTGATTGTGCTACTATGTTGGGTTCATTAATGTAAACATGCATGTATAAAGTGCACTTAACAACATATATGGAAAGCATATAAACAGATATACAACATAATTATAAAAGATAACAACATATATGAAAAGCATATAATATGTATTGGAATTTTGAACTATCAATTGGCATTTATCTTTTTATTTATCACTAGCATGGATCAATTATTTTATATTTAATGATGATTGATGATTGATGAAGTATCATAGTTCATACTATCAAATGTATTTAGAATTCTATATATTTTCAATTTTTTGCATATATACATACATACATACATACATACATACATACATACATACATACATACATACATACATACATACATACATACATACATACATACATACATACATACATACATACATACATACATACATACATACATACATACATACATACATACATACATACATACATACATATATATATATATATATATATATATATATATATATATATATATATATATATATATATATATATATATATATATATATATATTCGCATCTAAAATGTAATCACTGCCAAGGAAAAATTGCTATACTGGCATACCCGTATCTCATACCTGTGTCTGATCCCATACCAAAACTGACAACTTAGATTTCTTCCAATAATAAAGCATCCAATTCATCATGCATGCCATAAAAAACATATTCTTTATTCATCAACCATTCACTATTAAAAAAAATATTAAATATGCATTCACCAAGTATCTCACCTTCTTTAGGATGACACAGTATTTCATCTTCTACACTTAGGATTTTTCCCCATTTACTATTATGTTTGCATTTACACAATCAAAATTTTCATTAATTTCAAAACAATGAGACTTATGTGCCTCCACATCTCTTTCCTTGGATGGCTTGTCAAATACTTTCATCCACCTTCTCAATCTGTTAGCTTCCTACTACTTCCTTCTCTTTTCCATCATTTTCTTAAGAGGCCACTTCACCTTTTTCTTAATCTCTATAAAGAATCCATGTGATCTTATTCCCTGTAGTATCTTCTGTATGATATCCAACTTATCCAAACTCTCTCTTATCTCTTTTATCTCTTCTTCAACATCCTATTGTGGCTTAGGTTGGTTCCTCTTCTATATCTCTTCCATAAGCTTCATCACTGTAAGCAATTTTCCTAGTTCCATATTTCCACCTCACCTGAGTCTTTTTCACCTTAGTAATTTTGGAACTCCACCTCACCTGAGTCTTTTTTACCTCATTCTTTTGGAAACTCCTCTTTTGAGCATCACTTGTACTCTTCTCCTTCCTTCAAGCCTATCTAGGATTCTCCTATCTAAACCACCCACACAACTTTCCACATAATGCACACCTTGCAAACTGATCAAAGCAACAAAACTATTATAGTCTCTTTTAGCATTTACGTATTTCTTCCTACCATCTAGATCTTATGTGCTTTGATACCAAAATGATGTAGAGGAATGACAGAGCTTAGAAAAACTTCACAAACTTAAGGAATACCCTTAAATATTTCATGGGAAATAAAAAATGGGACATCTTAATAAACATTATCACACTTGAAGACTCAGTTTCTATGGCATTCATAGAAAGGAAGAATACACCAATACAAAGTAGGACAACACAACATCATGGGGTATCACTATTACAATACCTTTCAAGACATTAGTTAGCTCCACACACCATGTTACAATGACAAAAATCTAACAATGGAAACCAAAATGGGAAGTTTTAAAATCCTTAATACAAGTTGGAGGCCTCTTTCAAACATTCTAAAGGTGATTTTGATAGGTATTCAACACCTAGACTAAAAAAAGACAACCCTAACTTGCTTGGGTGCCAACACTTACTCAATGATTGTAAAAATAGTCCTCTTGGGATAGACACAATAAAACTTATCTAACCCTTCAAGTACTCTAAAATCCCTTTTTCAGGTCTGTAGGATCTTCTAAGACCCCTTCACAACAAGGGATATTCACAAACAACACTTTTAGACTTAGATTTGTTCAACTTTCAATTGCTACCCCAACACTGTCATACACAATCATTTACGACAGTCATCACACTTTGTAAAATAATGTCCAAGAAAGATTAAAAAATCCTTGAGAAGGTCTGAAAGACCTTCATACACATTCTTCAAACCTTTTCCCAATCACAAAATGCACCAATCTTGCTTTTTGATGGCATGCAAACTAACTTTCCCCACCTTTTATGACTGTCTTGTCACATAGTCAAGAATAGATCTGCTAAACAAAAACCATATCAAACCAAAATATAGAGATATGAAACTTTGGGAACATGAAATATATATAAAAACATAATTTCTAACAAAATTTGATGATTTTTCACTATACGGATTTCAAGATATGATCAAAACAAGTTGACTAGAAACCCTAGGTAGGGTTTTTGATAGTTTTTAGGAAAAATGCAATAACTTCCTCAATACACAATGAAAATTGATGAAACAAAAACAAAAATAAAGTAGGTTCACATATCCATACTATTCCATTTATTTCAAATCCTCATATGGTTTTTACAAGCCATACCAAATAATAGAAGTTGTTATTAGAAAATGCCAAAAAACTTGCTTTAATTCACTGCAAGTTTGAAAAATCACTACAATAATCCTTGCATTCAAAAATTCCAGCTTATGCCTTTTCCAACCTTTTTCAATTTATTCCCACATTCCTATCCTTGTATGTAACTAAAATCCACTTTTTTGACAACTTGCTAAAGTTGCCATCCAACATTTTTAGCAACTTCCACAATTTTAGCAATTTTAAAACTTTTCCCACGAACAACCAAACCCACTAAAAAAATGAATTGAATACAATAGAATATGTCATAAATTACCTTATGAACCACTAAAACCTATTATCAACCAAAAATTACAAAAAAAATAAAAAGAGCAAAAATGAAGCACCTAGTGCCCCTACACCACTTATTTCCAATGATCCAACTTTTTGAATGATTCTTCTACACATATCTAGGTGTTTTAGGAGACATCACCGGAGCTTATTCTTCTCTTTCATTTTATTCATTCTTCTTTTCTTGCTCATCCCTTTCTTTTTCTTCCACAATTTCTTCAATTCTTACACAATCAAGTTCATCATATACATATCCATCAATATCAATTGAATTCTTCATTGTTTCATTAGCCTTGCCATTTGCACATTCTACAGTCTTTCTTAGTATTTTATTGAAATACCTATAGGATTTTCTTTTAGTAGAATATCAAAGAAAAATTCCTTCATCACTTCTAATATCACATTTTCTTCCAAATACCTTGAAATACTTAACAATATGAATTCTTTCAAACCATAGCTCATAGGAGGTCTTTTTACTATTTTCTCTCACTTGAACTTGATTGAATACACAAACAGTAGTATTAATAGCTTCTCTCCAATAGACTTATGATGAACCAGCCTCAGTAATAATTGATCTAACGGCATCTTGAATTGTTATGTTTTTTCTTTCAACAATTCCATTATGTTGAGGAGTTCTTGGAGAAAATAATTGTCTCTTTATTCCATGCACTTCAAAAAACATGTTAACCTCATGGGAGGTGAATTCTCCATCTCTATTAGACATTAAGCATTTTATTCTCAAATTCACTTCATCTCCAACCATAGCTTTTAATGTCTTGAATCTATCTAATGCATTTGATTTCTCTCTAAGAAATGTAACCCATGTATATCTAGAGTAATCATCAATAAAAAGCATAAAGTACCTTTCACCTTGTAGAATTCTCACTCTTTTAGGACCATAAATATTTGTGTGAATTAAATATAGTAGTCTAGTTGTAGATTGTTCCTTTGATCTGTAATGGATTCTAGCCTACTTTCCAAATTGAAATAGCATTGACAGGCTTTGTAATCCTTGGTAAATCTTTCACAACCTGAAATACACGAACCTCTCCAAATTATCAAAATTTAGGTGACACATTCTCTGATGCCATAACCAATTGTCATAAAGCATTGTCCATCAATAGCTTTAAGTTGATAGATATTTCCTTCAAATTTCTTTCCTACAACAATCACTATTCTAGATCATTTTCAGATCTCACATCTCTCATCCTCAAAAACAAGATTATATCCTTTACTATACATCTTTCCAACACTCAAAATATTATGCCTTAAACCCTTGACATAGTAGACATCATCATTATTATGCTTTCCATCAAAACTTACTAAACCTATCCCACAAATTTTTACACCATTATCATCTCCAAACAAAACCAAGGCTCCATCATATTTTTCATGTTTAACAAAATTAATCTTATCACTAGTCATGTGATGTGAATGATCACTATCAACAACCCAATAGTTCTTTTCCTATTTAGCATGTAGGGAAGAGACTATAGTACCTTAATTTTTCTCCTTCTCTGGAGGGCATTCCTTCATCTATTTTTTCAGAATTAGTATCTAAGTAGGTTCATCCTTTATAGCCAAGAATAAGCATTCATGGTTATTAGGATCTTCATAATCAAAATCCTCATCAGATATACTAGCATTCTCATTCACATAATATTCT
>VDFB02330473.1:81500-130449 GCA_007258455.2 Sequoia sempervirens | reverse complement strand
CATGAATTCATTACATGTCTTTGCTCTAACATCATCGGTATTGTTAAATCCAGCAAGATCATGATTTCTCAACCTAAGCCTTTGGATTTGTAAATTTACCTCCCTTGGGGTGAAGGCATACCATGTATCATTTCCTTAGTAGGGAAAATAACTTTATCATTTAATTCAACATGATAATCAACAAGTCCAGGAGAATCAACACTGCTTGATGGTTCTATTCTTCTTCTTTTTGGTGATGAATCCCTTGGAGGTGAGCCAAGATTAATGACTTATGGGGAAGGTGATCTTATAGGTGGAGGGATGGCATGTGATGCATAGGAGAAGAGACCTTGGATCCTTTAGAGGTTGTAGGAGTGGGAGAAATCTTCCCCTTTCTCACAACATCCTTTCTCCTTAAAAGAGAAAATCACTTTAGAAGTGGTTGATATGATGGCCTTTCCTCAACCATGGGTGCTTTTCCTTTATCCTACATAGGTCTCTTTCTTCCTTGAGCTTTTCTATCACCCTATCCAAGTTCTACAATATTGTTTCCATCCTCACCTCACAATTACCAATATCGTAATATGTCCCCCTTAAACTTTGGATCTCTATCTTGTTTTTCCTTGTCCAATTTAACAAAGTCCAACCACTTCATTTTTCTTTCCTCTTGCAGCTGATGGTCAAAAAAAATTTTGATCACATCTTTAGGAAAATAGAAATTATGCCAAAAATTTCCTCCTCTGATCCTATCATTTAAGCACACCATATAACCTTCTAGATCATGGTTTCTATGTCTACAACACTTCATTCCAAGAGGTTTAATTTTAGGCACAATATTCTTCCATCCATCTTTAACCATAACAAAATTGAAGAAGACAGTATATGTGGGGAAAAGAGTTCCCTTCTTCATCCCAACTAGATGGGTATCTTCAACATTCCCCAATTTCCACATGAGCTCAAGGAAACCAATTGTTAGTGGCACATCCCTTGGGAAAGCATGAGGTTTGGCATTGGTGCCATAAACTTTGAGGATTGTGAAATGAAGATAGAGAATAATGTCTCACCTATTGTGTTCAATACCTTTCTCAAGCCTCCTTTCCTTGGTTCTGAGAAAATAATGCAACTCTTTAGGGATCCTAAGTGGATCCATCATCAAAAATCCTCTCAACTTTGAACTGAAAACATTTGAAAATATCACAAAACTAGGGTTTTGATCATCCATAACTATAAGATGGTTCCATGCTTGGATAGGGAGGTCCTCACCCTTCTCATCCTATATTTCTAACTTCATATCCTCTCCAAAATGCCTATATTCCTTATACAAAACATGTAAATCAACAATGAATGAACCACCAATATTGAAAACTAGTCTCAATAGCCTTAAGAGCTATCAATCCATTGTGGATGTCATTTGGTAAGTAGGTGTCAAAGTCCTACAATCAATTGAAAATTGGGTGCTCGATGTTGGTTGCCATATACATGAAATCTACTAGCACCCATGTAGGAGGGTCTAGCCCTAAAATCTAACACAAGGGAATGAAGGTTCTCTGAAAGTAGAATTCAAATTTCTCAACTGGGAATGGCTCCTTGTCTAATGGGTTTAATTTGATCTTTATTCTATTCTTTCCTCTCCCCATGAAATTATTAAATGCCTAACCTTGAAAGTCAGTTTTATCTTCTCATATTCCACTTTAAATTCATTTAGGTCATTTGGCTCCCTACCATAGAATTCAATTTGAAAAAATCAAAAAACCCTTCCCTGGTGATATCAACCATTTCCAGTCCTTATAACTCACACAACAGGGTCATAGTTAGTTGCTATAACCCTTAAAAGGTCAATTTCAAGGTATACATTGGGAACAACCAATCTTCCCATGTCTAGCCTCCATTGATTGCTAAATGGGGCTTTAGAATTCCTCTTCCCAAACAAGTAGGTGAAGAGATTCCATCCAATTATTGGGAATGCGACATCCTTGATGGAATATTGTCTGTCAACAATGCCATCACGGACTCTAGGACCTTGAAACATAGGCTGACCTATATGTTTATCAATGGTGGAAGGGGGTAATAGGTCCAATATATCTTGAAACAAAGGTCTTATTTTATGTTTTGGGTTGGAACCAAAATATTAGGCTTTTAGGCGCATCATTGTATTGGAAATTGACATAGGCTAGGGTTTAACCGATTTCAACTAGGGCTTAAGGCTAATGTGAAAAAGAAAAGAAACTTTGAAATAATTAAAGTGGGTTGATGAATTTCAAACCTTAAAACATGACCTAATAGACAATTCAATTCACATAACCAACAATTGCATAGAATTTGTAAGAAATTTTAGTGTAGAAAGGGTAGTTTTTCACTTACCAATTTTTATACACAAAGAAACCCTAATTGTTGATCCCCAGAGCTCAAAAAAAGCTACAATAAATATCTAACTACTTTAAAATTCTTTTGTTGTTTGAAACAATGCTTGAAATCCTACTTTTATGGTGAAAAAATTCATTCAATTGGTTTTACGACATCATATCTACCATTATTGTTCGCTTGCATGAGCCAAAATGACTCTTTCTACCCCATGATCAATTTTGAATACCAACCATTGATCTTTCATCTAGTTGGATCATCGAACGACTTAGATGAAGTTACACACATTTGAAATCTTGACTAATTCTCACTTTGACATCGAGCGAATAAGGTTTTTCCAAGTGGAACGCCTTTCCTATTATCTAACAGGCTTCGCTATACCTTAAGAGCTTCAGTATCATCCATGTGTCATCATCCCACTATACCACATGGATTTACTAGGACATGATCAATGGTTGCAGGCTTGTGAGGAATAGTCTAGATTAAGTATGTACATCTTAACATACTCACCCTTTAAATTTTGAAGCTTGCACCCATGTGCTTAACCCATTTTATTGATGAACGGTCAAGATTAAAACATCTCAATACCTTTTTACCACATGGGCCAAAAATTCTTTTAGTAACTTTGGCTTTAATGCTTGTAAAGTCCTATTGAAATATTTCATGAAATACTTCATTTACTTAATAGTTTTCTAAATGCTCCAGATGAAGCCATGTGGCAACCACCCTCTACCCCACATATGATCTAAATCTTCATGTGGGTTCCCCACAGGCTAGCTAGGAATGACCAAGATTGTATCTGCATATTACATGGGAGCCATTGGATCTTCTAGCCTTTTTATTACTACTGCATTTGAAACCTGTAGGGCCCATTGCTAGAATGGACACACAACACATGCCCCCTGCTCCGCATAGCTTTTTAATCGAATATTTTAATAGTGCGGGCTAGTAGGGAGCCAATAGAATGCATGTTGTGGGGCTAAGACAATCATGAGTAAGGGGTTTTAAATGCATGTGCAACTAAATTCAACATAAGAAGGGGACTTCACTAGGTCTACAAAGAATTAGACTTAGACTTTTTTATAAAGATATTTCAAACCCCCACCTAAAGGATAAATAAAACATTAGAATTATTTCCCCTTTCAGATCTAGGACATTAGGCATAATATTTAAAAGTGCACGTGACCAAAAAATTCACTAGGAAGAAAAGGGGGGCACCCAATGACATTGTTAATGACTTAGGTCATGACATAAATGACTAAGAAAAGTGACACAAATTCAATGACAAATTAGAAGGAAATTAAGATTTTTGTGCAAATAAGGATTATAGGAGGGTTTTAACCCTAAGATTGAATCCTACTGACATGAAAGGAAAAACCCTAATACTTAGAGGATCAATAAATGACAAAATTTTGAAATGTACCCTAAGACTAGAAAAAATTTCGAAGTCCCACCACCTCTTCCTTTTAGGAATGGGAAGACATCCTACATACCATCTTGGTTTTGTTTCTTCCTAAGGGGAGGAACATTATTTGAGACTTTTGGATCATCTTCAGTATTCAATGTCGAGCTTCTACCATCATTATAGAAGACTCAACATTGAGGGGGGTCTACATGATCTCTCTTCTACATCTTTCTTATGGGGGGACATTTTCCTCGAATGTGGTTTTCTCCTTCTCATGCATCATTTAGAGCATTTTTGTTTTCTATCTCTCTTTTTGAGAGGATTTTTACATTCCACTGGGTTTTCTCCTTCTCTCCATTTGTGAGAGATTGCATTTTCATTTGTACATGTGTACGCCTAACATGGCATCATAGTTGGGACCCATCTTTGTGTCATCTGCATAATAATTAGCTACTCTGTAAGTTACACTTAAGGGGGGTTTTGGTATAAATAAAGTCTTGTACCTAGTTAATTGATTACTAGGGAACTTAGTGGACTTATTTACATGTTATGTTTACTTAGGTCCTAGAAAGGAATCTTTCTAAAAGGTGTTAGTTGTCATTAGATCTTATCTTCTCTTTTGACTTTTAACACATTTGTCCCAGGTAGTTATGATAAGTTGTCTCATTTCATAGGATTAAGATACTTTTCATAACCCTATCTAATCCTATGTCTCACCTTGGCTATATAACTAGGTGGTCTCAAACAATTGTTATATTGAACTCTATTCAATTTAATTTCATTGCAATCTTGATCATTGCATATTGATCTCTCCTATGCTTTCATGAAGTGCCTAGATCTTGGGTGGCTATAATCTTCAGCCAAATCTTGCATGGTGTAGAGTTATTCTATACCAACTCTTACATGAGAAATGTGAAATTCGCTTAGCTCCCTTTTCCGAGGGTCTTACCCTTTTAAATTAAATAGGTAGGAGCTATCTACCCCTCTAATCAATAAAAAATAAATACATTAATGTTAAATTATATTTTCTATTATATACTAATTTTTATAATACATATATGTATTATATTTTTAATTTTTTTAATAAATATTGTAATGTTTAACTTAGAGAATATTTAATAAAAAAAATTATTTTTTGTTTATTCAATAAAAATAAAATATTGGAATTGTAAGATAATGATTTTAACCATTTGATAAGTAAAAATTAATAGACAAATTTTCATTCATGACATAGTGTGATGGTTAAATCATGGCAATTGTTGTATCCACCAAAGTTCAAACATGTATTGGGCTATTGTGATTGCAAGCATTTTGCTCTCATTGATTCATGACAAGTGACTTAATGAGACAAACCCTTATCGAGCCAATGTGTGCATGACCTTTGTGCCCTTGGTGGGCTACTGCACTTACAGGTTTGGACTATTTGTGTTAATCCTATATTTTCATCTCAAGGATGATGTCTATCATTTGTGGCCTCACTTAGCTTAGATCGAGTTAAAAATTCTTGTGTTATCAATCAAAATATAATAATAGAAATGAAATTGATGAATAAGTGTCATCGTTATCTTTTAAATAATAATACACTTTTTTGCAAAACAAAAAAGGATAAGTGGATATAAAATCATGCCACAATAATACAAATGCAACTTAAATAAAAATATATAATTAGAAAAAAATTGAAATCAAACTTAATGTAAATTCAATTGTACCAATACTTATTTTGGCTCTAGGAAAATTCATCGCCCAACAATTGACCACTAGGAATTCAACGTTAACAATTTATCATGTATACAATTCACTTCCAGCAATTCATTGTAGTGGTATATTCACAGCGCATACATTTTTCAATATTTAAGTGGTCAAGAGCACCCAAAAAAGAAAAAATACAGAGATTTTATTGAATGCATAAAAAAGATATACATGGTGAATATACCACAGAGATGAATTGCTGGTGATGAATTTACCTGAAACCACTTTTTTTTTATCAATCTACTTAAACATCACTCACTTTAATAATTAAACAATCAATAACCATTTTACACCTCATCCACATTAAAAATACTAATAATTAAAAGAATAAAAAGACCAAAAGAACCCGCTGTTAAAAATAAAAATCATAATAATTAAAAGATTTCCATCACCACGAGCCCACTACTCTCCATTACCATCAACAACAAAAGCATTACAGAATCCAATTGCCGAATAAGATCTTAAACACCCAATACACCAAAATCAACACACAAACTCGTCACGAAAAGTAGAATTTAATGGCCGCCACTGAACAAAGAAAATATTGTAGACAGAAATAATTAAAAATCTAGAGCACTGAGTCCATTTGTTTGGATTTAGCAGTAATTTCTTTACAGACGGCATGTATGCAAAACTACTTCGGCGACGTCCACAGAATTCAACGAGTACGTGTTGCATGCAGAATTGAAACTATCTACTTACTATTCTACTGTAATACCAATGCTTAACAACTGGAATGTTACATACCTGAAGAAACCTAATATTACGTGGTCTCGATTCCTTATGTACAACGTGGCAGCAGGGTGGCGGAGGACTGCCTGCCATTTAGGAAACGCTCAGGAATTCTCGTGGTGCTGGCTTCTTCTCGGATTCTGTTGCGCTCAGATATTTTATCTCTCTCGAATTCTGCTATGGTGACGATATTTGGGTAGATATTTTAATCTGATACGGTCAATATATTTTAGGAGATGTTAAGATGAGAAATATGTCACTATCCAGCCAGAGCCAGAGCCATAGCCAGCTCTATTATGGGTTCAAAAGAAGTTAAAGGCTAATGGGAAACCAAAGATTATTTATGACCACTGTGACCACAAAAGTTCTATATTGAGAAGAATAAGATTCATGGGAATCATATTCATTATTTAACAGTTCTACAAAGTGCATTCTGTGTGTAGTCAATTTTTTTTCCCCTTTTATTAGTGTTATAAATTGTGAATTTAATGTATATAAGTCAATCATCTTGACATAAATTTCTATTTTTATTTCCAAATGAAAATTAATGATATATTTTGAATTTTAGAAAGAAAACATGATGTTGACATAAATTTCTATTTTTATTTCCAAATGAAAATTAATGATATATTTTGAATTTTAGAAAGAAAACATGATGTAATTGAAGAGGAAGTTTTTTAATAAGAGAACCCCATAAGTAAGATGATGTTAACACATCAATTCAAAATCTTTGAATTCAAAGATATGCTTTCAAAATACAATTATTTTTATCACAACGACAATTTTTTTTAAAATACTATAAATAATTATCAAGTAGGTGGTATTATTTTCATAGCATGTTATGTAATATTTCTATCAAGATTCATGAAATTTGAGTCAATGAATTTGCTTCAAAATTAAGCAATTTTAGATAATTTAATAATTTATCTTTTAAAAATAATATTTTATAAGACACTATTTTTGTGTACATTTTCAAAGGATTTACTATTTAATATTTTTAAATATTGTTGATTATTAAATTTATGTTATGGTATTGAAGAAGTATGATTTCTTTTAAATTGCATGTTTAGAGATTAACTCAAAGTATTATAGATGGTATGCCAATGACCAACAAAATTATATTGTAGAAGACAAGAAAATTTGAATAAAGTTCTAGTCATTTATTAGCGCTTGTCATGACAAAGACAATATAACAATCTATAGACACTTAAAATTCACTTCTACAACAGTAATCATGTACCACATCTTTAATAATTAAGTAAATAAAATAATTTAATTAATTAGATCATTTTTCTTCTACTAATTAAATAAATAAATCATTTTTATTTAATTTGGTAACTTTACCCACTTTTCCATTAATTAAATTATATTTAATTAATTATCATCACTAATTAATTAAAAAACTTATCTACTTAACTAAGTTGTTTAACCTTCTTCTAACTAATTAGGATTATTTTATTAATTAGACTAATCAACTCCTCTAATTTCTTCCAATTATAAAATCACTTTCATTTTTACTAAAATAAATAAAAAAAACTTTCTCAGTGCCCTCACCACCATTCAAATCCCAAAAGCACATCCATCCTCAATTTTCACATATGTCTTCACACTCTCCCACATAATCAAATATTCACCCTCAATCCAATATTATATCATCTTTATCAACGCACCTATCTCCTACACCTTTGTATGCTTGAATCACTAGCCTCCATGAATTTTAAGGTAATCAACCCTCAATTACATCCACTTCATCATCTCCTTCCACTTTTCGTGCAAGATAATCCTTTGCATTGATGTCTAAGAAAATCCTAACCCTCCATCCTCATTGGTAGAGGTTTATTTAAGAAATTTCCTCCGAAGAAAAGTAACAATATGTTCCTAAGAAAGTACATGCTACCCAAATTTTACAATCAAAAGGAAAGAGAAACCTACATCATTCATATCAATGCAACTATATATCTTGGAGAAATGATGATGATCATTAAGGAATAAATGTATATTTTCTTGTTACAATTACATGTTATTCAATGCTTTCATTTTCTCTAAATTGAGATTTGGTTGATTTGGATTTATTTTATTATGTTTACTACATTAAATCTTATTGTTTGTCCAAATTTAGCATGCACACAATCTATTCATAAAGGAATTAAAACCATTTTACCAATCATATAATTTTATTTTATTCTCTAACTTTTCAAAAATAGCTAGTTCATTTTTTCATGAAATTATTTATTTAAGATAATCAAATGGTTTTCTATATAGTTTTCGTATATTCACTTTAACTCTTTCTATTTTCAAACCCACAATAAGATTTTTTTGAAACTTGGCATGATAATATACATTTAGTAACATAATATTTAAGCACACATTAATATATACACAAGAACAACATGGTAGTTTTTCAACATAAATATCTGCAAATGATAAACATGTGTCTAACATAACATTTTTCTTAAAATTTAAGCTTCTCTAAATTGTGGATTTCCAACCTAAATAGAGAAAAAATAAACCTCTTCAACTAACTTTTCTTTACTAAAAATTATCAAATCCAATTAAAAATAGCCAAGAAAACTAAACTTAGTTAAAACAATAGAAAGAAAGTAAGGTAGTCTCATCTTTGCTACCCATTTTCCTTAGTGCCTCTACCTTATCCCTCTTTATACTTCACTAATATGTTTCATTCTATGTGACTTATTTAATTATTATCACATCCATCAATTCATAATAGAGTGCCAAAAATCAACATAGCTAGAGTAGAATTAGAACAAAGCACCCTTTACATATAAAATTAGTGAATGAAACATCTTTTTCTAAACATAGTATAACTATTTAAAAAATAATCTCACAATATAAATTTAACAATAATTCAATAGAAATAGAAAACAACATAACAAAAGATAAAACATGAAATATTTTTTTATAATGCTAATTATTTTCAAATATTTTTCTCATACAAACAACAACATGAGACCAATTCAAGTTCTTATGAGCACAACAATGAGATCAATCCAATTTCTTGCAAGAACAATAATGAGACTAATTCTAGCTCCTTTGGAGCAAACACACTAGAAACTAACTATCGAAGACCAATAAACAAAACTTATAAATCCACTTATTCAAAAACCATCTCCCCACTGAAAGCCAAATATAAATTTATTCTAACATTTCATTCTTATCATTTGGCTCGTGTTGAGTTTAAATGTCTCCTATAATCTTTACTTGAGGTTCCTTATATAAATAATTATGACTAAATTCACTAACAAGTCCTTAGAAGTTTTAGTATAAAGTGAACATAGGGAAGACACAGCTTAGACTCCTATAATTATTCTTAACTTAATAAGACTAAGATATCAAGTAAATTGGTGTTATTCTATATTCTTTATGCAATTGATTGTGGGTGTGATAATTGTTGTGGATATATTCTCCTACAAAAGGGTTAGTATTTTTTTTTGGGGGGGAGTATTTATTTTGGCCATGTAGGCCATAATTTTTACAATGAGTATTGATTGAAAATATTGAAAATAGTTCCTCACATCCTTATGATTGTATTTTTATCAGAGAAAATAGTTTGATGTTACTCTATTCTCAAACTAGGGTTTAACCCAATTGAAGGTATTTTCATTACAATATTAATATTGTGTTATCCAAAAACTTTAGTCTTGGTTTAGTTGAATTATTATGTCATCTTGAGTTCTATTTTATGTAAGCCATATAGGCTTTATCACTTTATAATGATTTTATGTTTTGTATAATCCATCTCATCTTTGCCACTTATTAGTGATTTTATGATATATATTCAAGCTTGTCAATAATATGGAAAAATATTAATATCAAGTATGTGCAACATATTTTCTATTATATATTCCCTTTGTGTCAAGTTATTTCACTAGATATTGTAATTCAAGAGATTATTTGAAAATACTATCAAGTTATTTATGAGATATCATTTAATTTCAAGGTTATCATAATTAGTGCAGGCAATATACATACATGATGTATATAGTAATAATCCTCAATTTTGTTTATAGTTAATTATCCTTGGACATATACACAATTTTGTGTTAGTGGTGATGTTTAGATTGGTTAAGATTAGTTTTATAGTAATTTATTTGCTTAATAAGATCATGTGCTACCATTAAGAAATAAGTTCATCTATCTTACATTCCAAGATTGTTTTTCTTGATTTTTCACTATGCAATATTTTAAAATTGCATTCTTGAATTAAATAAATTGATAAAATCTAACACTTTAGTGGATTAGAATAAGCTTGAATATATTGTTATATTTAGATTTGTGACAATGAATTATAGCATTTATAATTAAATGTTAAATTATAATTTCCATTGCTTTAGTTAGCAAATGTGCATGAAGAGGAGTTATATTAAAAAAAAGAGAAACTTAAATATTAAAGTTCATGTTAGATCTAAAAAAAAAGAAAAAATTCTTGTCAACAATTAATTGGTGCAAAATATTTCAAAAAATCTTTTCTTGAGCTTAGGAATCAAAGAGCTCTAAAAACCCCAATACTTTGAGATCTACCCTTCTTTTTTTGGGAGGAGAGGGATTCAAGCATCTAATTAAACATTGCTATGGTGGGTAAGATGCAATATTATTGTACAATCACAACAATGTTTCTTGGGAAGGCCATTGTCAGTTAATTTAAATGTCTCAAATTTCTTGAATTTAATCTTCAACTACTACTAGGCGAGTAGCTATGCGATGAAATTTGAACTCCACTAGCCATGGTTGTTAGTGCAAACCACTCTTGAAGTTTTCGCTATCCAGCACATCATCAAAGGTAAATGAGAGAGTGAAGTGATTTTTTCGAGTTTTAAAAAAAAAAGAAATTGAGGCCAATGCATTAAGATGCCAATATTTTCTAAGGGCTATGTAGACTTAGCATGGTGTCTCAAGGAGGCCACCATAATGCTAAGGACTTGTGGCTTGACCATTTCTCTCTTTTATCAAGTACATACAACACATCATCAAAGGTAAATGAGAGAGTGAAGTGATTTTTTTGAGCTTTAAAAAAAGAAATTGAGGCCAATGCATTAAAATGCCAATAGTTTCTAAGGGCTATGTAGACTTAGCATGGTGTCTCAAGGAGGCCACCAAAATGCTAAGGACTTATGGCTTGACCATTTCTCTCTTTTTTAGGTACATCCAATTCATGTTAGATACCCTAAAATGACTCTAGTCCCTGTAATAAATCATTTATCAAACATTATAGCCCACATAGATCGATATCCAAGAGAAGAGATTGATGAGTGGAAGTGTTCTCTTCTGCAAATCTATTTTTGGCTTGGCTAGACCATTGATAGAACTCAAGGGGTTCGGTTCTTTTTGGAAATGGAACTCAAGGAGACAAAAATAAGCATAGTTGAATTTGGTGAAGAAAAATACTAGGATGAGCAAAGAGGGGTGTGATGATGATCTATTGACTAATTCCCTATTTCTTGGAGGTGTGTTCCCAAGCATTATGAAACTATTTAAAGAACAATATTTGGTGTGTGAAATGGTATACATTACCCAAGATGGATTTTGATGTCCAAAAATAGTTCATCTCATACATGTGGGAATATGTGTGTATGCTGCCCAAGACTAAGAAAAGTACTACCAATCAGTGAAGTGATATGAGAAGCTCCTTGCTGACATTTTTCCCAAGTTGCAAGTGGATTCTAATTTTCACCCTTTTTTTCATTCAATAGTAATACCTCTGAAGAACTCTAGTAACATTTGTTTAGTCTTATATACACATATATTTATATTTCTATGTCAGGTCTATGGCTAGTAGTTTATGTGCATTGTATTCAATTCTTTAATAATGTTAAGGTCAGTTGTTGACAATAAATATTAAGAGGCTTCTATTAACAACATAGCTATAGTTAAGTTCATGAAAACCTAAGGCTCATCCTTGGAAGAAAACCTTGGGAAGGCCTTTTCTTTAGATGTTGATGGTTCTCTTTAAGTTTAGGTTGGCCCTGCCTATCAAATTCATAACATGACTAGGAGGATCTTTTTCGCAAAGCTTTAAATGATGTCTAGATCTTGAAATAACTCTAAGCATTTAAGATTCCAACAACATTGTCAAAATTACCCTTTTGCAACCATTATCTTCTAGTAGCTTGAAACTCCCCATTTCCATGCCCCGACTTAGAAATCCATTAAATTTCATCAAATTGTAAATGTGTAACTCTTGAATGCATGCTTTTTTTCATTCCCAGCCATGCAGACCACCACTAGTGACACAATTATTCCTCCATGTCTCAAATTTGAATTGCAGATTCAAATTTCCCATCTCCTAAGAATCCTACATCCATTTTACTTTTTGGCAGTTAAATATTAAAAATTATCAATTCTGATGCATCTCACAATGCATGTTTCAAGCCATAATTTTTCCAATTTATTTAATAAGAATATTAGATTAAAACATTAAAAATACTCCAAAATATCAATTAAAACCATTTCACATCAAGATTGAGCAAAAAATTATGGATCTAAAAAATTTGATTGGTGAAGCTTAAATCCTTGAAGGAAAACCACCCAACTATTAAAATGAAGCTTATAAAACAAATCTAAACAAATGAAGCATAAATAAGCATAAAGGAAATTGAATGCAAAAAAACAAAGCAAATTACACCTTTATTACCTTCATTAGTTGATCTCCATTGCTCTTCTCTCCTTCACTTTTGAACTTTTAAGATATGTTGCTCTTAGTTTTAAAATGCACAAAGTAAAACGCTTAAGACAAAAGTGGGGATAGCAAAAGATTGAAGATGGTGGTAGTTAGAGAAATGGAGAGCTCAAAGCTTGAATTTATAGATGAAAAGATGGTGAAATGGAAAAATGAGATTGAGTAGAGAAATGAAGGGTTGAGATTGAATGACACAAATTTCATGGGAAACTTGATCATTCTCAAATTCAAAATTAGTGCCACATGATTGGAGAAATTTGTGGAATGGAGGTAAAATTAGTTGATTGAAGAAAATAAGCCAAATTAGTACCAATTTGGAAGAGTTTAAATTTTCAAAATCATAACCATTTGAAAGAGTTTAAATTTTGAAATTAGTGGAGGTGTGTAAGAGTTCACTTTTTTAAAATTAAAAATCATTTATTTTCAAAATTATGGACAATTAATTAAATTTAAATAATTTCATTAATTATTAGATTAGTAAGATTAAATAAATAAAAGTATTTATTTAATCAAAGACAATCTTAATAATTAAATAATTAGGTAATAATTATTTAATCAGATGGATTAATGAAATGAAAAATATTAGTATAGTTAAATAATAAAAAATATTTTATTATGTGTGCGTGAGAAGAAGGTGAAATTGGATTAACGGTTAGATGAGGAATTATGGTTAGACGAAAAATTAGATTTAGATGAAAAATTAGACAAAAAATTATGACGTCATAATCTTGGAACAATTTTAAGTGTCTACAAAAATCAAATGATGGAAGATTACCAATACTCTGAATGCTCTTGCATCAACAAATTATATCCATTTAACATCTCAACATGATGTTATTGAAGAACATAATGTCATCCTCTTCTATTATGTTTTATGTTATTTGAGAGATACCAAAACAAAAATAATATTGGAAGTCACTTTGCTTGACTCGATCATATGTCAATCATAATATGTTATGTACTTGAGATGTCGTCTAGTTATATGTCACTATGTTGTTGGAGAAATTTGTATGTAGTTGAGATGTGGTCGTAATGGTTGAATTGTTAGTATGTGAATGCTAGCTATAAAGAGTTGAAGTATACAAAACCAGTGAATTGGCAAACTCTTGTACGTAAGGGTCATAGAATTTAACAAGGTCGAGGTGAAGTATGTTTTAGAAGTGAAAAACGTTGGCCTAATAGGATTTTAATAAAAAAAATACAATAAAAAGCTTAGATATGGTTTGTCGAGATAGTGGGAATGTGGTCGATGCGAAGTGAGTCTGTGGGCGAAGGAAATCCGCGGCTCTTTTCCACCCCTTTTCTTTTCGGGAGATACACTCCAGTGGTATATCCTTTACAAGATGGTATCCCCTTCTCTACGACATGAGGGACATTTTATAAGCCGGCAAGACCCACAGAAAACTCATTAAGTGCAGCGAAACATGGATAAATGAATATTTTGTTTTGGAAGCGATGAAGCAATGTCAAGACAATTGACCGCAATCTATTTATATGGAATGCCCAGTGTCGGATAGGCAATGGATGCCCCAGGAGGAGCACTTGAAGCCGACATTATGGCTTTCTTAAACAGCGATTCCATCGAAAAAGATGATTTGTTAGAGAAGAGTGCGAGCGCTCCCCCTTTACCATCTTCTCTCTTCACCATTCAATTCAACTTCATCCAAGGAGAAGAGGACAATGTCCCGATCAAAAAATCAGTAACTAATTCACACCTTATTCTATGTGAAGACATTCATGTATTCACTGATAGGGGGCAGAGGCAAAGAAATTAAGCGGAAAAAAATAAAATATTCGTGCTGCTGCACAATAACAAAATTCTTCTTTCACATTGTTTGAGTAAAAAATATTTACATGAGTTCTTTATATAGAGAACTTTAGATACATTAAGAAAATTCTAGAATATAGGCCGACATATTATTTTTATTATTTTACCTAACCCTAAACTTCTAGAATTTACCTAACCCTAATTGACATAAAAGTATAAATAAAAATAAATAAATAAAAACTTAACCTACAACTGGTAGAAATTACCAGAATATTTTAACACTCCCCCCTAATTTCTACCAGAAACTATATTAATATTTACAATGCCCAAAACTCTTCTCAAAAATTCAAATTGCTCTTGTGCTAAAGCCTTTGTAAATATGTCTACAAATTGTTCTTCAGATCTGCAATGCTGTAGATTGATTTCTCCATTGTTCACTAACTCCCGAATAAAGTGATATCTAATATCAATATGTTTTGTCCTCTTGTGAAAAACATGATTCCTTGACAGTGCAATGGTGGACTTGTTGTCACAATAGATTATAGTTGGCTCCTCTTGTTCATGCAGTAGATCCTTCAAGACTCTTCTCATCCACACTGCTTGACATGCTGCTGATGTTCTTGCTACATATTCTGCTTCTACTGATGAAATTATCACTATAGGCTGCTTCTTTGATGCCCATGCTACAACACCTGTTCCAAGATGAAATGCATATCCAGATGTACTTTTTCCATCATCAATACTTCTTGCAAAATCACTATCTATATATCCCACCAACTAAAATTTATTTGAAGTAGAATACAATATGCCATGATTCATAGTTCCTGCAATGTACCTCAATAATCTTTTTACTGCTTGCCAATGTGAATTCTTTGGTGCATCCATAAATCTTGAAATCAAACTTACTCCATACATTATATCTGGTCTAGTTGTTGTGAGATACATCAAACTGCCAACCAATTTTCTAAATATAGTTGAATCAAAATCAATCTCATTATCTTCTCTACTTAGTTTTGTGCCTATTGCCATAGGTGTAGAAACTGGACTACAATTTATCATTCTAAACCTTCTCAAAATATCTTTTGCATATTTATTTTGACAAATGAAAATTCCTTTATCATTTTGTGTTACTTCAATGCCAAGAAAATATTTCATCAACCCCAAATCAGTCATTTCAAATTCCTTCTTCATTGCTGATTTAAACATGTCAATAGAAAAATTACCTATAAAAATAAAATCATCAACATACAAGCAAACAATTAAAATTTGACCTTGTTCATTGACTTTAGTGTATAGAGTAGGCTCACTAGTACTTCTGTTGAATCCGTTGCTTATCATGTATGAATCTATCCTACTGTACCATGCTCTTGGAGCTTGCTTCAATCCATAGAGTGCCTTCTTTAACCTGTAAACTTTGTCTTCATAACCTTTTATTTCATATCCTGGTGGCTGCTACACATAAACCTCTTCTTCTAAATATCCATTCAAGAAGGCTGATTTAACATCCATTTGATAAACCTTCCATTCATTTTGAGTTGCAATAGCTAGTACCATTCTAATAGTGTCAAGTCTTTCTATAGGTGCAAATGTTTCATTATAATCAACTCCATATTCTTGAGAAAATCCTTTAGCTACTAGTCTTTCCTTATATTTGTCAATTTCTCCATTTGCATTATACTTAGTTTTATAAACCCATTTTACACCAATGCAATCTTTTTCTTTAGGCAAATCAACTAAATCCCATGTATCATTCTTCTCAATGGATTCCATTTCATCATTCATTGCATTAATCCAATGTTCTTCCTTAATTGCATCTTCAAAATAAATAGGATATTGAGCAAATAAAGCAAAATGTGATTGCAAATCTATCCTATCTCCTTGATCATAAATTTCTTGCAAACTTCTAGATTTCTTGTTTTTAAGCTTTGATCTTAATGATGCAAGTGTAGGATTTGATTCATCACTTACTTGTGGACTTGAAGATTCTCCTTGCTCAATTTCTCCTTGTGTACTTCTTGATGGTGTTCCTCCTTGTTCATTTGATTGATCTCCTTGGTTTTCTTGATTTTTTTCTTCTTGTTCATTATATGGCAATGCTGCAACACCTGTAATTGTTTTGTCTATGTTTTCATCCCAAGATTCTTCCTCTTTGAACACAACATCTCTACTTACAATGAATTTCTTGGTAATAGGATTAAACAACTTATATGCCTTAGATTGTTCATCATAACCAATAAAAATGTATTTTTCACTTTTATCATCCAACTTACTTCTTGTTTCCTTAGGCACATGTGCAAATGCAATACAACCAAATATTCTGAAATGAGAAACACTATGATGCTTACCACTTCATGCTTCTTGTGGAATCTTGTCCCTTACAATCTTCGTTGGACTTCTATTCAAAATATAAACTATGCAAGCTACTGCTTCAGCCCAATACTCATTAGGTAGATTCTTTCCTTTCAACATGCTCCTTGCCATTTCCATTATTGTTTGATTCTTTCTTTCTGCAACACCATTTTGCTGAGGTGTGTAACTTGTAGTAAACTGCTTATTTATTCCATGATACCTTCAATAATCCAAAAAATCATTTGACTTGAATTCACCTCCTCTATCTAATCTCAATACCTTGATGGGTAGGCCACTTTGTTTCTCAACCAATGCTTTGAATTCCTTGAACTTTCCAAATGCCTCAGATTTATATTTCAGAAAATAAACCCATGTTTTCCTACTAAAATCATCAATGAATGTTAGAAAATAAATGCTTCCCCCAAAAGATGGTGTTTGCATTGGACCACATATATAAGTATGCACAATTTCTAAAGGTTCCCATGCTCTATATGACATTCCCTTTGGAAAACTTGTTCTATGATGCTTAGCCAAAAATACAACTTTCACATGAACTTAATGGTGCTTCAATAGGGGGTAAGCCTCTTACCATTTCTTTCCTTTTCAATAAACACAATCCTTTGAAGTTAAGATGACCATACCTCAAGTGCCATATCCATGCTTGATCTTGACTTGATGCCTTGAAACTTGCTTCAATATTCTCCATTAATTCATTTTTCATTTGAAGTGGGAACATTCTATTATTTGTCATTTCAACCTTTGCAATCACCTTATTACTAGGAGGAATATCAAATATAGTGCACACATTATTTTCAAAAACAACTCTATAACCCTTTTGAGAAAGTTGTCCCACACTTATGATATTATGCTTCAAATTAGGTACAAAATAAACATCAGGAATAGACTTCTTACCAAGCTTTGTCATCACATTAATTGCACCTTTACCCATGACTGCAACTATATTATCATTCCCCAATTTAATTTCTGATTTCACTGAAGTATCCAAACTTTCAAACAAGTCTTTATTTCCTGTCATATGGTTACTGCAACCACTATCTAGAAACCAAATGTTACTTGAACTTTCTTGAGCTACATGACAATTAATAAACAATGTCTCAGAATTACTCTTAGAAAAATTTGCAGTTTGCTTTCCCATATCAGCTTGCTTCTTTTGACATTCATTTGCAATATGACCATACTTCTTGCAATAGTAACATTGAACATTCGATTTGTCATACATTTGTGATGCTTGATTGTTATAGCGTCCCCTTGAATTGAAACTTTGATTTCTCCATCCTCCTGGATCTGGACTCTTCCTTTCTTCTCTTTGAAAATTGCTTCTTCCTCTTCCTCTTCCTCTGAATCCTAGATTTCCTCTTCCTATGCCTCTTCCAAATGTCATTTGTGCTTTGAATGCACTCTCCAATGAGGTATTATTATTCCTGTTCAATCTCAACTCATAATTTTTCAAAGTACCAAACAACCCATCTATTGAATATGTTGACAAATCCTTAGTTTCCTCAATTGGCACAACAATAGTATCAAATTTAGTAGGCATACTTCTTAAGATATTTTCTACAACCTTTTGATCTGTTAGTTCATCACCATTCATCCTTATTTGATTAACCAAATTCATAACATGATTTTCAAATTGATCTATTGAATCAAAATCACTCATTTGCAAGTTTTCAAATTCTTTCCTGAGTCCTTGCAATCTGGAAAGTTTTACCTTACTTGTACCTTGATATGTTGTTTCCAGAATATCCCATGCTTGCTTGGCTGTAGTGGCTGGCTTAATCCTTCCAATGACTAAATCATCCAATCCTTGTCCAATTATCTACAAATCCCTTTTATTTTTTTTCCTATTTTCACTCAACTTATTTTTTGCATTAGTGCTCAAAGTAGACTCATCCTATGGTTCTGTATAACCATTTTCAACTATTTCTAATAAATCTTCAAAATTAAATATTAATTTCATTCTGTATGACCAAGTATCATAATTTTTACTAGAAAATATTGGAATTTGAGTTTGCACACTACTTGATGCCATATTTTAAAATAGTATCTATAAACCCTAAATTTCTTCCTTTTTTTTAATAATATGCTATCAATAAAAATATGATATATAATAAAATTGTAGCTTACTCAATTGACTGACTAATCGGCAACATTCTGCTCACCAAAAATAAACATGCAACTTTAGCAATCCTCAAATCTGCTCTTCTCAAATATGCTCTTTTTCTTGCTTCTTCACTTGGCTCTGATACCACTCTAATAGCGGGCAGAGGCAAATAAATTAAGCCGAAAAAATAAAATATTCGTGCTGCTGCACAATAACAAAATTCTTCTTTCACATTGCTTGAGTAAAAAATATTTACATGAGTTCTTTATATAGGGAACTTTAGATACATTAAGAAAATTCTAGAATATAGGCCAACATATTATTTTTATTATTTTACCTAACCCTAAACTTCTAGAATTTACCTAACCCATGAAGACATAAAAGTATAAATATAAATAAATAAATAAAAACTTAACCTACAGCTGGTAGAAATTACCAGAATATTTTAACATTCACAACAATGGCTTCATCTCCAGTTCCACCGCACTATTTCTTTATGTTTATATTATTGCATAATAAACTGTAGCTGTTTACAGCTTGTTTTTCAGTGATAGGATTAGTTTTCTTTTAGTTTTCCCTGCATTATCATTGCATGCCTATATCGCATGATCAGTGCACTGCTTTCTAGTTTTATTTTAGGTAGACTACAGTTAAGAGTGTTTTAAGTCTCTCATTTCATGAAAGCAACTTACATGAGTATTTCATATTTCAGTTACTTCTATATATGTATGCATTAGCAGAATCGTTTTAAGACAATTGAATATACCGAAATTACTTCCAGCTTTGGTGTTCGCTCAATGAGTAGATTTGCTATTTTTCTTTTGTGAGCTGTTCAGTATGGTGTTAGAGAATTAGTTTTAAATCTTTCAATTGGTATCATAGCTTATTGCAAAAATATATTTCTTTTGTAGACAACTACAGGTTAATGGTTCTCTCCAAGAAATATTAGAATGGAGAATTTTGGTAATTTTCCATTTCAGCTTCTGTTGTTTATAGAGACAACTATGGCCATTGGAGTATAAAGATGAAGACCCTACTATTATCCCAAGATCTTTGGGAATTAGTAGGAGGAGGATACACTAAACATGTAGATCTAAATGTGTTAAATGTGTTAACTACAAATCAATGAACTCAGTTGAAAGAGGACAAAAGGAAGGACAATCGAGCACTATTTTCCATCCAATCTACATTGAATATGTCAATTTTTTCGCTTATAGCTAGTATGACAAAGTCAAAGGATGCATCAGAGGCCCTACAAACTACATACCAAGGATCTGACAAAAGAAGATTGGTAAGACTTCAAACCTTTCGAAGAGATTTTTAAAATCTAAGGATGAAAGAAGCTGAATCTATTCAAGAGTTTATTACTAGCACTCAAAGTATTGTAAATCATCTTAACAGCCAAGGGGAAAGTGTTATAGAGCAAAAAATTATAGAAAATTTTTTGAGATCCCTTCCTCCAAAGTTTGATCCAGTGGTTATAGCCATTGAAGAAAGATATAACCTCATTCAAAGTTGTAGAGTTGATAGGTTCTTTGCAATCTCATGAAGAGTGAATGCAACATTCTATAGAGAACCTAGTTCAAGCCTTCTAGTCTACTGTAAGAATTGAAGAAAAATCTACAACCCCTTTTCAATCAAGGGAGTCTTCTACATATGGAGGATGTGGTAGAGGAAGAGGAAGAAGTTTGGTGGATCATAGAAGCATCCAATGTTGATATTGTGAAAGGAATGGACACTATGAATCTGAATGTAGAAAGAAAAAATATGAATTGAATAAGTAAAGAGCCAACAATACTAAAGAGTCTTTTGAAGAAGCAAAAAACTCTACATTCTTCACTTGAAATTTGGAAAAAGAACCTCATAAAGATGTTTGGTTCTTAGATAGTGGTTGCTCAAATCACATGATAGGTAAATCTGATCTCTTTGTCAAATTAGATGAATCTGTAAGGAGTCAAGTAAAATTTGGTGATGATAAAGAGGTTGAAGTAATAGGAAAAGGTACCCTTGCAATGAAAACTAAGAAATGAGACACTACTTTTATTCATGACACTTTGCATGTGCCCAAGTTACAACATTATCTTTTAAGTATTGGACAACTTGTAGCAAAGAATTACAAGGTTGTATTTGAATATAATTGCTGCAAAGTATTTGATAAACCATCATCTTGTGGCAAAGGCTTGTATGATAGAGAATAAATTATTTCCTCTCACATTGGTGTCTGCTAACATGCATGCCCTCAAGGCAACCACAGATGATTTGTGGTTATGACATCAACGATATGGCCATTTGAATTTTCTTGGATTGATTTTCCTTCATAAGAAAGATATGGTGAGAGGAATTCCTACAATTTAGGTAAAAGAAGAAGTTTGTTGAGGGTGTGCACTTGGCAAGCAACATCGAGACAGTTTTCCAGTGAACAAATCATGGAGGGAAAAATCTCCTCTAGAGCTTGTGCATAGTGACATTTGTGGTGACATGCAAAAGAAATCATTTAGTAAAAATATTTACTTTTTGACATTTATTGATGATTTCTCACACCACACATGGGTTTATTTTCTTAAGCAGAAATATGAGGCACTTGAATGCTTCGAGCATTTTAAGGCTATGTATGAAAAAAAAAGTGAGTATTCTCATAAAATACTCAGAATAGATAGAGGGGGAGAATTCGTTTCTAAATTTTTTTTTTATTTTTGTAACACTCATGGTATCTAGAGATAGCTCACTATAGTTTATACTCCCTAGCAAAATGGTATTGTTGAAAGAAAGAACCGTACCATTATGGAAATGGCACGAAGTATGATGTAGTCCAAAAACCTTCCTAATTGTTATTAGGGAGTTGCAGTAGAACCACAATTTATATTTTGAATTGAAGCCCAACAAAATTGCTTTAGAGTATCACTCCAAAGGAAGCATGGAGTGGATGAAATCCCTTAGTAGCTCATTTTCACGTATTTGGTTGCCCTACATATGTTCATGTTACAGTTCAGAAGCAAAAAAAGTTGGATGAAAAATCCCAAATTTGTATCTTTGTGGGATATTTTGATTCCACAAAAGGATATAAATTCTATAACCCTGATAAAAAGAAATGGATATTTAGTCGGATGTGGTTTTTGATGAAGGGGGAGGATGACAATGGAAAAAGGAAGTTTAGCAAACTACGACAATAATCATAGGTATTAAATATGATCAAGTTCCTCTTCTCCCCACAAGCTCAAGTGGAAGTTCAAGCCCAAGCTCACCAAGTTCTCCAAGTTCCTCTTCCAGTGATAGTTCAAGCCCACAATCAAGTCCAAATTCTTCACGAAAGGTACAAAGTTAAAATGAAATTTATCAAATGAGTTCTAATGTGAATCCACTTACAAATTTTTCTTTGTTTGGTACCATTTGAGTTAAACCTTCTATGTATGAAGACAAAGTGAAAGAAAAGGTATGGATTGATGCTATGAGTGAAGAGATGCATGCAATTGATAAAAACAATACATGGGAATTAGTGCAACTTCCTATAGAGAAACATGTGATTGGTTTCAAATGGATTTATAAGGTGAAATATCATGTTGATTGTTCCATGAATAGACACAAGGAAAGATTAGATGCCAAGGGATTTCTACAAATTCATGGAGTAGATTATTTAGAGACTTTCACTCTAGTTGCAAGATTTGATAGAGTAAGGCTTATATTGGCTATTGTTGCACAACACAAGTGTCCAATCTATCAGATGGATGTAAAATAAGCCTTCCTAAATGGTTATATTGATGAGGAAGTCTATGTGGAACAACCTATTGGTTATGAAATTCAAGGAAAAGAACATTTAGTATACAAGTTAAAAAAATCTCTCTATGGGTTGAAGCAAGCAGCTCGTGCTTGGTATGCAAGGATTGATAGTTATTTCTTGAAGAAGGGATTCATTCAAATTCACTCTGAGCCAACCCTATAAATCCAATGTATTGGTAATGAAATATTATTGTTTACCTTTATGTTGATGATCTCATTTATATAGGTAATAGCCCATCTCTCATGGAGAAATTTCAAGTTGAAATGAAACAAGAATTTGAGATTTTAGATCTGGGACTCATGCATTATTTTCTTGGAGTGGAGGTACAACAACAATTTGAAGGTATATTCATTTCTCAAATGAAGTATATGGCTAATTTATTGAAGCGGTTTACTATGATGTCGTGCACTGTAGTTGCAACTCCTATAGCCCTTGGTGAAAAATTAATCAAAAAAGATGCAAGTTCCAAAGTGGATGCTTCTTACCTTACTACAACAAGACGTGATATTATATATGTTGTGAGCCTCATCTCTCGGTTCATGCAAGATCCACATGAGTCTCATCTGTGTGTTGTAAATAGAATATTAAGGTATGTAAGTGGTACAAACAATTTTGGCATTCAATATTCTCCCACACATAAGTTTGAGCTAGTTGGTTACACATATATTGATTGGGCTGGTTCAGTGGATGATAGAAAATCAACATTTGGTTATATTTTCTCACTTGGTTCTAGAGTTTTCTTATGCATAGTAAAAAGTAGGAAATTGTGGTGTTGGTTATTTTTTATGAAACAAACTTAATCTTACTACTTGCCTATGAATCTGCCAAAATTCAACAATAAACTTGAGGTTAAGGATTTTCCAACACACAAGTAAAGATTCTAAGGTCCTTACTTCTTCACTTCAGGCTCTGTGAAGCCCAAGAGGGTGATCCTAATTATTCTCATGTGATATTCATTTGGTCAAGAACATTTTTACATAGATAGATTCCCATGAATGCAAAATAAACATCATTCATCAAAGGTTTGGCTGACCTTTAAATAATTTACTATCTATTGTACGGAATAAAAGGGTACTTCAGATCATACATTGTGATTGAAGGTGTATTAATTGTTTCCATTCTCATTCCAAGCCCTTTGATCTGGTGCATTGCTAACTCACTTATTTCTAAGATAACCTAATGAAATGGCCAGTGCCTCATCTATGGGAATGGATTCATATTTGTAATTTTTTAGTAATACCTTAGCAATTTGACTTAGTAATTGATGCATATTATTGTTATGCTACCTTGCAGTATTCAACTCACTATGTTTAAAACATTACTACTTTCCAAATCCTATATCCTTTCCTCACAAACCCATGATATTATTTAAGCATTGCATCAATTCTTTGAATTGAAGCAAAAATAAATTCATTCATTCAATTTATACAACCAAAGATAAATGAAAAGATCATTAACCATTTCATTCATAATTTGTGAGAAATTTACACAAGAGAGCATATATTTTAGAACTAATACTTTCTTCTATTAATGTTGGTACTATAAAACCACTTTAAGATCATTACATTATGACTCATACCCTAAACTTGTTCCTGATATACTCAATTGTTCATCTATTTACAATTTACTATTATTTGAGCTTATCTTTTTCACCTAGACCCTTTTGAGACTCAAAACTCAAACCTTTGTAATCAACCCTTAAATACCTTTTATAGAACAAGGGAGCAACAAGCAACAAGATGAATTATAGTTACATTTCATTTCATACCCATTTCATTTGAATTTGAGATATTCTGCAGTTAGTTACATGTAATCATTTGCAGAGCAGGGGAGAGAAAAAGAAAAAACCCCACATAATTTGGTTGAAGTATACTGTCCAACCTTCCAAAAGGTGTAGTTCGTTGCTATAGTAGATCCTAAACACCTTGTCCTTTTTGACCAAAGAAGATTCTCCATTAGTATCCAGAGCAAAAACTTATATACCACCCAGAAAAGGCATATTTTCCATCAAAATTAAGGATTCAAATGCTTCACCAACACACCAGCCCAAAATATTTCCACATCAACATAAAAAGAAAAAATTATAGACATGCTAAAGTGAACAATTCTGATGTAGTGGCTATGGTGTCATAAAAAATGAAAACAAGGCAGGAATGCTACTCTAAGTTGTCAGCATTAGAGTATGCTCGCTCACACCTTGTTTGTGATGAAACTGGAGGAACCATCACTCTCTCCTCGTCAGAGTCTTCACACAGCACCAGGGTAAGAAGATAATGCTTGTACTCTAGGTTAGTATCACCTCCACCATGTGAAGGGCTATCTAAAACCATAATTGGAGAATTATGTCTCCCTAGGTAGGCCTTATGATACTTGTTTCTCTTCTTTTCCTTTTTCTCAAGCTCAATATATTCCTTCCCTTTAAACTTGACCAGTTCTGCTAAAACGGTCTTGCTTCTTAAATTATACTTGTTTTTGACAATTATCTTCTTATTTTTACCATGGGAACTTCTCTTTTCCTTTGGTGTTGCAGAAGTCCTAGGGAATTCTTGCTCAGCCACATACATATCCTCTTGAAATTAAAACACTCTAAGTCTCTTAGACCTCCTAGTTGGATGAACAAACACACCTAACTTACCCTTTTTCAGATGACTCAGGGTAAAGACTAGCAAATTTTTAATTATAAGAAGGCTCACCAGTTTAGGCTCCTGAAATGAACCTACATAAAAGAAAACTCACAAACATAGAAAATTCAACTAGCCCCAGTGACAATTATAGTCAATTGAAAATATCACCACCCCAGAAATATGAAACTCCCAAACTAATTGATGCATGAATCAAATAGAGCTCATATGAAAGAACAACTCACATGGAATACAATACAGGACAATACTTTCTACAATTAAAAACCCAAGACTCACACACTTCCACTCTGGCTCACACTTCTTAATTCATGATGACTGTAAATGGTGAAATGAAATAATGGGAAATCTACATTCAGTAGGAAATTTGGAGCATGTAGCAATTAATGATTGAAGAGAACTTTTTGTGAGCAATCTGACAACTTAGATGGTCATCTTGAATTTGAACCATTGATACTTTTAGATTTAAAAAATTATCAATGGCGATCCTCGAGCATAATTTTTGACTTTTACAACTTGCCTCAAAAATGATGATGCCAACTTAGAAAGATGCAACATTTTCCTCTAAATTCATTATTCATCTTAATATGAAAATTAACATGCATTACCACCCTAGTTCACGCATTTTCATTTATATCTATGAAGTACAAAAAGTTGGTATGGAAGAGAATATTCATCCCATCATGGGTCATGGATTTTCCCCACCTTTTCAAAGTCCAATCAGTGACAAGAGCATTGGCATGATGAAATTTAGACCATTGGATCATTGTCCCTCTTGTGAATCTTTACCTTTCATTGCACATCACTAATTCATGTTTCAAATTTTAAAACACATCAGCCATAGATGAGAAATAGTGATGGAATGAAATCAGGCCACGTGCATCATCCATAGTCACTAACACATCACATTTACTTCCTTCAAAACAACAATGGCTCATACTAACTAGTGACCTCATCGATCATCGCTAATTTGAAGAAGACCAGTGCACAACTATCCACAATGAGTTATGGAAAGATATATAAAGAGCCCTAATGTTATCACTCATTGCTAATTTGAAACTGAAAACTCAAGAGAAATTAGTGCTATGAAGGAAGCCAATGATACAAAAAGAAACTTAAGCATTGTGCATCACTAATTTGAATCACAAGTTCTCAATACTATCTGCGATGTGTGATACAAAGGAAATACCACTCATTGCTCATCCCTGAAGCAATTTTGCATTTCAAGAGCCATGATCAGGATGAGCACTGAATGGGAGCAGTAAATAGGACTTAAGTGGGATAATTAAGCACATTTTCAAAGGTTGTTTACTAGAAAGGGAACTACCTAGGAAAATGTAGAAAAGGCCTCAAAGGGTTTAGAACATATTACTCCCAAAGGATGTAAAGGCCAAATAAGGTCAATCACTCAACCATATAAAATATAACATTTCAGATCTAGGCATAAGGGGCCAGTTATCCCATGAGTTTTAATGACTCAATATATTTTAGAATGACCAAAAAATGGTGATAAGAATTCAATGATAGATTTTAATGTTGACAAGGGCTTTGATTTAAGGATTTCTTACAGGAGATTTTGAAAACAAAATCCCAAGGCAATATTAGTGGGAAAAACCCTAAGTGCAAAAATTTGAAACTGATTAAGATTTGCAAGGTTTAGGACTGGAACCTAGAACATTTTAGGGGTTCCATCAGTGGCTCCAGTTGGGGACTTCTATTCCTTAGTGAACAAAGTGAGAATCCAGAATCTCCAGTGAAGTAGACCATGTACAAAGGACCAAAAAACCAAGGACCTTCCCAGACCAAGCATGACAACCAAACCAAAACAAACCACACATATACAATATTTACATAGGTTACAAGGCCATACAAAGAGATCTAATATCCATCATTTTGAAGCCTCCTGTGATGTGCAAGTTTTCAACCTGTACTCTATAACTTTACCAGGCTTCAACTTTACTTGGTGGCCCTAGGCACCCAACCTTAGAATTGGTACATTCCCCTATCAAAAACCTTATTTTCCACTTTTTGTACCACTCTAAGTCTAAAAAAATTCTCACGAATTACCCACCTGGTGTTCATGTTGAATCCATTACAATCAACCATTATGGACATACATTTGAACTTATTATTATTGCTTTCATTCATGTCCAACTATGGACTGTAGTCAAGTATAAATTGAAATACATGATCATTGTAGAATCCTTCCTAACTCAACTTATCATTATATTCCACCAAATTCCCATCCAGCTGGACAGGGAAAGTGAAACATTCATAATCCCCCTGATCACCATCATCATATAAGTTGATATTAGATTCATTTTTCTCATTAAACTAGAAACCCTCATACATACTTCTTTTAGGGCACCCATCTAGCTTTTGTTCCACACTAAGCACAAATTCACTTTTTGTGATGAACAAGAAATGTTCATACATAGGCTCATTTTCAAATTGGTGCTCATATTCATTAGAGAAATATAAACCAGTTATACTACCATATGCTTCACTTCCTCGGGAAAGTGATTCATTAGTCCCATAGCATTTTTACTTTCATTCAGATTAGGTCATTCCCATAAAGAGCACTATCCATACCATCCCAAGCATCAATTTTTTTTGTTTGTTTTAGATTCATTGATATACTCCAATCCTTTCTTCCAATCATTGCTCAACTTGAAACCAAATGTTTCAAAAGATAGATCAAATAATGTTAAATTGATATGATCAGTAGTAAGATGTTCAAGTGTACCATTAGTGGATAGGTTTGTTGGATCATATATGTGCAATATTTGCTACAACTTGAAAATTTCCTATTTTTAGTTGACCAAATATCTTCAACACATTCTTTACTGAAAATTGTCATGTCCATTTCTACTACAAAGCTTGTACATTGTATTTCTGCTTGGCACTCAGAAATAGGACCCTGCTGACTAACATCAACAATCTCATTATTTTCAACACTAACTTTAGGCCCAAGATCATGAACACAAACATTCTTATCTTGAAATTCATCATCTACCATATTGGTAAAATATTCCAATTCTAATACAAGTGAATTGCATTCCAAGAATCCATCATATGCAATCTTTTCACCTAATGATGAGGGAAAAACCTCATGAGTACTGGTATAGCCAAATCCTTCAGGAAAGAAAGATTCCTTCAATTCAACCTCACAAAAGACTCAATTTCCCCATGAGAGTAATCATAATTCTCATTTTCATTATCTTGGTTACCAACCTTCATAGGTATAGCAATAGTTCCTACAAGTATGACAATATCATCATCCACTATACTAGATAGATATTCTTCTTTTGAAACATCCTTATCCATTTCTCAGATAAAGCCTTGATCTTTGACAATAGGATGAGCATCCCTGTCATCTCGAGACATTATTTTTTTGATATATTCACATTTATCCTTCTCAACAATTATGATCCAACCAATTATTTGATCAAAATCTTGAGGTTTCAATTCCTTGAGAAAAGTGCAAAGCCTTGGCTCATAAATGTCACAGAGTAGGTCAATTCACACTAACTATTAAGGTCATAACCTTTTAGGAATTTCTAGCAAGGCATCCAAAAACCTTGCTAATAATTCATATGTTGATTTCCCTTCATGTCTCTTCATACTAGATAGTTTGAACAATACCTGATCATTATCACTTAGAATTTGTTGAAGTCCATCATGAATCTTTTCATGATTAATATTCTATGAAAGTGAACAAGATAAGGAATCAAAAACATCATCACTCTAATTATCCCTTTCATCCTTATCTATGCCATTTATATGATGTACATTAGGACAAAAAACACTTGCAACCATATATCCCCTCATCATTGAATATTTCATAGTATTTTCAATATCCATGGAAATGTGACATGCCCGATGTAATGTGTTGGGTTCCTTATCCCTTATCAAATAACTCATCTCATTATCAAAGGCACCTAGATATACAATCAAACATTTTGCATCACTAGGTCTCAGGTGTTCAAGAATATATTTTACTACTCTCACAAATTTGAGGTTAAAAGAAGGAACAAGATCATCTTCATCCTTATGGATTTCCCTATGTCTTTTTTAAAAAATTGTTCCACAAATGCTATCATGAATTCATCCCATGAAGGTACATAACACACTGGTAAATATGAGAACTAGTCTCTATCATTTTCTTTTAAAGATTGAGCAAAAAGCTTCATAACAACATCTTCATGATCTATCTGAAAAATCACCCATCAAATCCCTGAATGCATTCAGGTGTTTGGAAGCTGATTCAAAACTTTTCCCTATAAATTTGGGAAAATGTTTCCTAATATCATTGGGAGTCTTATTAGGAAAACATTGAATACCATTAAAACTCAATGGCTTATATCTCTCTGTAGAGAATTTCCTTTGATGGTATGATAAGAACTCCATGCCCTACATACTTTTACTTGAAGTTCCACAAGGTAATATAGGGAAATAATACATTTCTTTTGTATCCCTATTCAATCCTTAGAAATCAACTTCATAATTAGTTTCCTACTACATCATTTATGATTTTACAATGCATAGCTCAAACACATTCATGCTTTAAAACTTTCGAAAGGAAAATTTTATAGATAAGCATACTTATTCAACCCAACTCAGATATCACAAATTTCACCTTTGAAGTATGTAAAATGACTAGCATTCCTATGGACACTAAAAAAGTAACCCTTCTATTTTTTCTATCTCGTTTGGGTCCTCCTTGTGACTTTGGCTTAGTTGTGCCTTGATTTAATGTTGCAATGTGGACAACACACTCACATTAAGTCTTGGGCCCTAGCAAACTAAAATAATTCAAGTGGTACCTTATTTAAATGTTGTAACACACTTTCAAAATTTTCTAGGGTCTTGTTAATGTATTTCATCTAAATAAGCTCTTTTTATCACTTACCAAGCCTTATTTCAAAGTGTTGTAAAGTGTTGTATCAAACTTTCATGCTTTTCTAGGCTTTTTGTTAATAATTTGACCCTTTCTTATTCTTTAATTGGCCCCATTTTATATTTACAAGCCTTACTTAAGTGTATTTTTTGGAATAATCTCATTAAACATCATTTAATACATCTTAATTTCTGGCACCCACTTAAAATGCCTAAGTGGGACCCACACACCACGAGGGATGAATGAGTCCCCTTTGGCTCAAAAATAAAAATTATGGCGGGATATTATTTTCTAAGACTTGAGGTTGGCTTGTGATGTGCTATTTTTGGAAAATTTTGCATAGTTGTGTATAAATATAGGATTTTTCCTCTCATTTCATCCCCTTTAACTATCCTAATTTTCTAATCAAGTGATTTTTCATTCAAGCACTTTGGAGCTTCTACTTGCATGTCTTCATATTACCAATTCAAGGGTATGGTGAGTTGTAGCATTGTATGTTGTTCATTCATCATTATCTTTTCATTTCATTTCATTTTCAATGGTTTAATTACCAAATTGGGGTTTGACCAAGGCAAACCCCTATTCACTAACCCTTAACCATTTCCCCCCTCTTTGCATGTGTTTGGTAGGTCTATTTTGCAAATTTATCAAAGAGAAAGATGTGAAAAGTTGTCAACAAATTTTCAAAGTCATTCAAAGTGGTCAAAACCATAAAAGAAGCTTGGAGAATACCTATAGGTCAAATTCTGCAATTTTGGATCCAGAAACATATCAGGAGTTGAAGTGCAGATCGGGAGCTATAGATTGCACTTTTGAATTTTTCAAAATTTGGAAGTGGAATAAGTCACCATCAGTGGTGTATGAGTCCCACTGCTAGGCCTAAAAAGAAGTTTCTATAGTTCTGAGTACCCTTTTGTCTGAAACCAGTTTTGACTAAATTTTCGCAAAATAGGACTAAGTAGCCCAACTTGGCATATGAGTCCCAATGGGCTTCAATAATGAATTCTACAAGATTTCAGAGCTCCTCTCCATCAATTTCTAGTTTCTAGGTGCATCTCTTTAATCTCATTAATTTTTGTTATAGTTTGTTTGTATATTTAGGTCATTTTGTATATCATAATGTGTTTTCAAACATTTTACATTTCCTTAGTTTTGCATTATTAGTTAATCTTCTTTATAAATTTCTAGCCCTAAGAACAATCCCCTTTGACAAATTTGAATCTCTTTTGCATTGGAATCTCAAGGATTTGTTCTTGAGTGTGAACTTTGTGAAATTGGATTCCTCTTCCTTCATTCCCCTTTTAGGTGTGGATAAGGGAAGTTGTGCATTCCATTTCCATAGTCCACATTTTTGTGAACCCAAATTTTGAACATAATATTTTTGATTTCAAGTGCATTTACATCATAGAAATAGCTTACATTAACATTGCATTGCATTTTGCATTGTTTAATTTTCATTCTAGGATTTCCAAATTTGCATTAGTTAAAAGCTCATATAATTTGTATTTACGCATTTCATTTCATTAAAAATTACTAAAATTCTATATTTTTATATCATATCTACATCAGACAACATAAAAAACATAAAAACCTACTTCAAAAATTCATAAAATTTTCAAAAATATCACTCCTTGGACTCATTTGCCACCTTGGGCGACTTAGTCCAGTTGCATATTTTTCACTACATTTTTTGGAATTTAATCTTCAATTTCTGAGTTTCTATTTTTTTTTTATGCATTTCAGTTTTACTTTCTAGAATTTCAATTTTAAACATTTCCCTCTTGTTAGTTTACATTGCAATTGCATTCACTCTGCATTTAGAAGCCTTTTGTATGAGTGTTTGGTGTCCTATTGTTAATACCTTAGTGAGAAGAAGTTCAAGACTCATGTTATCCCATGATAACACACTTGTTATGGATCTTAGGTTATCTAGAGCTTTGACTCCTAGTATTGCAACTATTACCCTAAGCATGGATAATACCCTTAGCAACTCTTTGCCTTCAAATAACATGCAATTTGAAACATGAAATGATCACATATTGCAAGAAAAATAATTCAAATTCATGAGGAGTTACCACATCTCCAACATCAATTAAGCCTTGAAAAAATTTCAACTACTTCAATTCCTACCATAGAAAACATCCATCACATGCTTGAAAGTGAAGATGGCCTAGACATTGTGAAACAGATAGTTGAGATATATACAAAACATATTCCTTCAACCTCTAGTGCTCCTCAACCAGCAAACAATTTTGTAAGCCAAGGAGGACCTCAAACTCCTCCCCCCTCAATTGAAGCCTCAATACATACCTATACCACTGCTTAAGTCACAACAACACTGCAACAAGTTGGCAATGTGATTCCTTCCTCAACTATTCCTACTTGCATCCCTAATTCCTATGTGGCATTGCATGTTCTATCTTCTTCCACATTACCACCTATAAGCATTCCATTCACTTTCCCTACCACTACATACACTCCTTCACCACTTTCACTTCCACCTCATACCACCTATAATGACCCTCTAATAACACAACTTTTCCAAACTATTTCATCTATGCAAAAAAAATCTCCACCATGAACCAAAATTAGAATGGACCACCCATATATTATGTTAGAAGCAGCCCATTGTCTTTGGAAATATTACAAAAAATAATGCCACATGGAGCAGAGATGCCTATATTTGAGAAATATGGAGGGAAGGGAGATCCTTCTAACCATGTTAATGCCTATAGTGCCTTATGTAGTGATTTTTTCCTTGATGATAAATTGTGAGCAGAATTGTTTCCTAGGACTTTGAAAGACATTTCCTTGGAATGGTTTTCTTCTTTATCTAAAAATTCAATTTTTTCATTTAATGAACTTGTTGATGCATTTATAAATCATTTTCAAGTGCATATGACTCCCAAAAATACCTTGGATGATTTGATGATATGCAAGAAAAATGAGGATGAAAAGTTAATTGACTTTATCTCACATTGTCAATTGCTTTATTCCCAAATCGATGTCAAGATCCTTGACCCACACCTTCAAAATATTTTTATCAAAAACTGGCAAACTAAACTTCAAGACAAACTCACAGTTATGATGGAATTCCCCTCCTTCATGCTTGTGTACTTCCCTTTCTAATTATCACAATTTGGTTATTAGTCAAGATATAAGGTCTACTTCTAGTTGAATTGAAAAATTTGAACTTTCCAACCAAAAAAATTCCCAACCATTTAGAAAGAAATTTGTTAGAAGTATAAAAGTCTCACATATTACTAGCCTTCACTCACCTATCTCCCATTTACCACAAAAATTTTCCACACCTTAATTTCATAAACAATACAAATTGTTGAAATTTTCTTGACAAGATCCATTTCACAATCCATGTTCACCAATGATCCCATTAATTTGGCCTTTGACACATAAGCATTCCTCTGGTCATCACTCAGCAAGAGCTTTAAAACAATCAGTCCATATCGAAAATATCATGTGCAAGTCTTTCTGATCAACAAGTCATAGCCTTTCAATGTGAATATTTTATGTATATCGGTGAGAAGTGAATCAAATCACAATGATAAAAGACCCTAGAAATTACATAATCGGGAAGACAATTCTTTTCATTGCACCGATGAAATATTATCAGCAAGAACAAAGTAATCATAGCGAAGTTTTCAAATCAAGTTGAGCTCTTGACTCACACCGATGAAAACCTCATCAGCAAGAAACATATTTTCTTTCACTAATGAAGGACAACAACTATTAGAGAAACATATACAATCAAAATGAGTCCAAGTAGATCTCATCAACCATATGGGTTATGCCAATGAAGGAATTTTGTAGGAGAGTCTTTCTGACCTACCCAAATGAGTGAAGTGGTAAAGGGAATATGTCAGGGAGACTAAAATCATCAAAGAAGCATTTTTTTCTCATAGTGATAGTACATGTCACTCTAATGGAAACATGGGATGATCAAAATTTATTGAAAAGACACTAGGCAATGGGTAAACTAATTTCTAGTGGCTCAAACCACTTTGACATTGGGAAAGCTTCACAATTTTCTCCTGGAAGTAATAAGAGTTGAAAAGAAAGAGAAAGGCTAGTTGTATAATATTGGTAAGAGAAGTAGGAAGTTTTCCCTACCAGGAATGATAAATCAAAGGGACACTCCACATCGAAAGGACATTTAGTTGTCTTGTCAATCAGTTGTGAATGTATAAATGAAAGTGGTGCCAAATGAAATATGTAGATCAGCCAAAAACTGGAGGACTCTTACCAATATAATATTTTTTCATTCTGACATTGTAAAATTCAAAAAAATTATTGCATTCATTCTCAGAGGTGGAAATTAATGGCCACATGAATGAACATGATGTAAATATTCTCTATTTGAAAAGAAAATGAACAAAAAGGATTTCTAGAATTTGTAGCGGGAAGGATGGGAGGTCAGACATAAGTGAAAGAATTTAGTGTGGCTAGAGATTCACAAGTAAGCTTACAAAAGTTCTTTGTAATTGATAAATTATAATTCAATTCTATCACCTTAGAGGATTAAAAATGGAAGGTTCAAGTTCTGTGAAAACAAAGAGTAGGAAGCAATAGGGAAAAAGTAGTCAGTTCAAAAGAAAAAAACAAAAGATTGAAATAGGGGGAAATCCAAAATGAAAGAATGAAAATTGAACCAAGATCTCATTGATCAATTTCCTAGTTCAAGATCGAAGGCTAGAAGGTCTGCACAATTAAGGACCGATGTGGAGAGGTTAGACAATAAATGCAAACATATTGGTGATGTCATGACTCTCATTAGAGGATATGAATTGTTCATGTTCCACTATTCTCGAAAAAATAGATTTGAACCAGTGTACAACCCTTGGAATTTCAATTTGGGAAAATTGTTTGTTCCTAATGTCTTTGTAAGTATAGAGCTTATAAGACTATTGGCTAAACATTACAACCCAAACCTAAAGGCTATTTGTGACCTGGAGGGTGAACCCTTCATATATGTGTCCAAGACTAAACTTTGTGAAGATTTTAACCTAGATCACACATGTGATGAACCTATTGTGCACAAGGATTTGGAGAAATAATATTGGAGAATAGATACAACTTATAAAGGGTGGAGATTACCATTGCATAGGACTAGGAAAGATGGAAACCTAGTTCCATTGGAAGATGGAAATGGACCTCCTTTTCATATTGACTTGTTTGAACCTTACCTAAAACAAACCTACTTCTCAGTGTGCCAACTAATAGAAACAAAGGATTTTGAGTACATGTTAATAGGGCCAATGGTGATTGTTGTATATATTCAATGCCAAAATGCAAGACCTTTCGATTATGCCTAACACATTTTCAAAGGGATTTCCTTAGGGCTAATGGCCATAAAAAATGGATCTCCCACACTGCACTTCAAACATTATTCCATTCTCATTCATATGATATTGTAATATGGATAGGAGTTAGGGATGTGGCTAGAAGAATTGAGAATTACACAATTTGATAAGGAAGATTAGCCACTACTACTACAATTATGGACTATTATTTGGGACAGCAGATTTGTTAATCTCAGTTATGTTCATTTTGAAGAATACTTTTTCAAGATATTGTATAGATTCTATAATCATCCTTGTGATTATTTGTTGTTTAATGAGATTGAAATATTTTTTATACCCAAGGATTTCAATGGACTACCAACTGTGGGTAATTGGGGTGATCGGTACTGTTATATTGATTCAACCATGATAAGAGTGCATGGGTTTGAAGATACACCTTTCCTTCTACCAAAAACCATGCCAAATAGGATTGCATACCTAGGAATTTTTAGACAAATGGATTATTCCAATATTGTGAACTTAAGTGCCTATGATAAACAATCATTTATGCCTAGTGCATTGTGCTTTGGATATTTCACGGTGTTGTCCAAGGAAGGGTATGATCTTATTTTGGATACGTTATTAAATTTCAATTTGAAGAAGCATGCACCAAGAAATGGATTTGATCCTAAGGGTTATATTGCTTTTGCAAGAAAGAAACAAAATATAGTTGGATATGATCATGTACCATATCCTCATGATGATATAATCAGGAACATGGAAGAGAGGGAGGTTGAATTGGCCATTGATGAGTATAACAGGGGGATGGAGTAGAGAATGAAGGAATAAAAGAGGTAGAAATGTTGTCTTCTGGGAGTGAAGAATCTTCTGGTGAAAAGGAACCCCAAGGCCAAATTGACAAAATTCGCAAATTGAGGATTGAAAAATTCCAACCTCCAAATAGAGAACAAGAAGTTGAAGAATTATCTGATATAGATACCAAATAGTTAGCCTATAAATCCTTTTTTTCTGATGATGGGGTATGTGCAAGATCATTATGGGCCAAAAAGTGGCGATATGATGGGTATGTGTAGGGTATATGGCTGACAACATTTTTTTACCCAAAATTGATGAAATAGAAAGGATTTTTAAAGGATATTCTCAACTTTCCACCAATATAAATTATGTTTTACTTTGAATTTACTAAATAATTATTATTCATTTTCTATTTGAATTACAACTAAAGTCCTAATTGATAGGCTGATTGAAAAACATCTATAGCATTCAAATGGTATCACATTTTTTGAATCTGAAACATGTGTCACATTCTATGCTTCTCATACTATAGGATTAAAAAAAAAAAAAAATCATGAAGTTTTGACCAAGTTATGGTGGTCAGAAATATGAGTTTTTTTTTTTTTAATTTGTAATAAAAGTTCATGATTAACTATTTAATGGAAAAAAAATTACAAAAAAAAAAAATATGCACCACACAAGTAACGTCTACATGAGTCCCTCTACTTATATCTAAAATATTATCATTTTATTGTGGTTAGTGTAATGCATTAATCTACTTATTTTTCCTCCAAAATTTAAGTACTACTACATTGAATACCCCCAAATTTTCACCAACAGGTTTTTTTTTTAAATAAACCTAGTGAAGCCGAAACCACATTCCCATTTGCTACAAATTCTATTCTTACATATTTTTGAAATAATATAGATGACTTATTAAAAAATTTACGTCAAGCGGCCTAACTCTATTTTTTTGAATTTTTTGCCACTTAAGGGCCTATTTTTTCCATGATGATCCTGCACATACTCGATGAATTTACAAAATCTCTTGAATTTAGATCTTTCTTGTATAAGAAAAAAGGAAAAGCAATAATAAAATCAGTCGCATACATTACACCAAGCAATTAAAATCAATTGCTTAACACTTTGAAGATTGATGTAGATAATGAAATGAAGAATATGACTCCAAAGAGAGGAAGGAAATTGTTGGAGGAATCTGGTGTAATGATCTTCCATGGTTTATATTTGAATTCTGCTCTTTTTTTATTGTTTTCTACATAATAATACATAATCTTAGTCTAGAAGGGGTTAGAGAAGTATACATAGGACCAAGATATAACCCTCATGAGAACTCCCTTATGATTTGGGATTTGCATCCCTTGCATAAAAGTTCTGTGATTATTGATACTGAGAAAGCTTTTGGTCATATAATGACATTGAATGTAGGAGAAACTGACCTTGTAGTCATAGTAGGCATTGGTATTAATGTATCCAAATTAAATAAAGCACAAATTCAAATGTTAATCATGGAACATGATATGTACAAAATGAACAATGCGAAGATACTCAAAGAAAATGATTTTCTGAAAGATATGGTCAAAGATACATTCAAGGGGTCCACAAAATTGTTAACTCAAGGAGAAAGTTCTCAATCAAAATAAAAAAGTGAGAAATCACAGGTACACACTGAAGTGAGCAAAGTCAGGTTTGATACACTTTCCACAGTATTTCAATATAGGCATGCCAATCTGATGGTGTGGATGGACAAGTTTTGGGTGACTCACTCCAAGAGTCATACTACTATTCAAGAGCATAAGAGAATAAATGATAGGATTTAGGAAAATATCCAAGAAATACAAAAGAGGTGTACTTCTAACACTAGCGCCATCACAGCTACTGAGGATATCATGAGAAAACACAAGAAATACTATAAGGAACTTCAAGAAGATACAAAGGAGTTCATTTTTGTTGCAAAGGAAGGGGTGCCTACACTATTCAAAGATGATGGAGAGCAGAAAGACCAAAGTGAATGGATAAAATAATGTAGATTGATATTACATGGAGCCTTGGAAGTAGCCAAGAACAAGGATTTAGCACTGGGGAAGGCTTTTCAATGTCTGAAGAAAATGGTCATCGTGGAGATAACTAAAAGGAATGCTATAGAGAATGTTGACACTCACCTAAGTCAGAAATATTTAGATCACATAACACAAGATCACTTATGGCTCATTAGAGCTTAAATTGTTAATGTTTAGATGTTAGTTTTAAAAGACATTTATAAAGAGGTGGACCCTCTTCAAAATATTGACATATATTTGGATATGTCATGATTAGATAGCAAGAGCAAATAGCAAGAGAATAGGAGATATACAAGAAATACTTTTCAAAATGCTTATTATATAGACTATATTGTATGGACCATAATGCATGCAAGATTTTTGGTAGAGAATCAATGGAGGATTTTTAATTCTATGTGACTCAATATTTTTTTCTATTGTTTGTTCATTTAAACAATTATTTGGTAGTCTCCATATTGTTATTTCTCTGTTATTTGAATTTGCATATCCAAGTTGATATCTAATTTCATCAATACACATTTTTTGTTATTGTGTAATCAAGTTGATTGGTTTCCAGTTAAGAATTAAAATCATTTTAATTGATTACAGTAACATGGGAGTAGCATTTGGATTAATAAGAAGAGTTAGGTAATTGATAATATTTTCATACTTTCTCAAACTTGATGTTATCTTGTTATTCAAGTTCAGGGTGTACTTCATTTGCTATCATTGTGTGATTCTATTAATTGGTTCCTTCAAGGAAGGATTAAAATCCTTTTAATAAATTATACTAATCTAATAGGATCAATTGCATCAATAAGAAGAGTGTTCCAGTCACATTCTTGCGCGTTTATACAAGGTATAAAAACAAACCTAAGTTCCAAGCAATGAGAATAATAACCAATATTAGCCACCTATCATAGAATTTCATTGACTCTGCTTACCCAACAAAGTAGTGGTCCACTTCAATCATACATTACTCATCCAATTTTCATATTAAGAAGTTTCAATTATCATATTAGAATTAGATTAGTTATGAAGCCTTCATCTATTTCACACTTTATGCCACTGTTGATAGATCCATAGGTTTAAATAAGCAGCGCAAACTCTTAATCTGCTTTAGCAATCAAGGTGTAACTACCTAGGTATAGTAGAGCTTGAAGTGTATGGATTCATTAACCATATTGATTAACTCCATTCATTGGTTCAAAAATGTTGCACGTCTAATCATAGACCCTGACATCCTCTTAGGATTTTTTGCAGTTTTGAGATCCAACAAATTGGCAACTCTACTAGGGATAAGCCAATTCTAAATCCATGCCTTCATCATAGAGTCAACGCCTGGTACAAGACTCTGCTAGGAACAATAAATTGTTAACTTTTCTCATTTTTCATAAAAATGAGTGTCAACTCTATAATAAAAGGTGCACGACTGGGAAGTGCAAATACTCATCAACAAAGACAAACCCTAGAGGTCAAAGTATTAAAGAATCCTACAAGATGAATGGTAGGAGATATTTGCACCAAGATAGCCCAAAGAATAACAATGTTAGGTGGACAGATAAACATGGGTCTTCCCCTTCAAAGTCTGATACAAATAAGAACAAAGACAAAGCAATAGATGGAACTAATGAAGGTAGGGAAAACCTGGCAGAATAATTCCTTACCATGAGTAATAGTTTTGATCCATTGCATGGGTCAAAATCCCATGGTGATGACTTGAGCAGGGATCCTCATACCCCTTTTGAATAGGAAAATACTAGTCCTATTTTTACATGGAATCTTGAGGACCTTTAATAAACAGATGAGTTTAATGGCAAATCTGAGGCAGAACAAATCCAAACATAAAATGAATGTGATTACAAAGTGTCATGACAACAAGGAGAAGAAAACCATGAGGGGTTAGTTGATCACAATTATTTTGATAGCATGAATAACCAGAATATTGAGATACATTTAGAATGGAAAAGACAACAACTCATAAGGAGACAACAAATGATACAAGAAAGCCAAGAGATAGACAAAAAAATGGCACAATTGAACATCCAGGCATCAAAGCCACTAAAATATGTCCCTCCACATAAACAAGGTGGTAATTTCAATCCAAAGGGAACATCTCAGAACATAGGTACTCCAAGTACTTGAAAATTACATCACAATATAGGTGGTAACCCAAGATAGCACACCCAACATAATGTGCCATCACAAAGATCCTAGCCTCCAAATACTGGTAGTGTTCCCCAACATTATCCACCACCAGGCCAATAATATGCCCCACCAGATTAGTAGAATGTGCCACATCAAAATATATACCCTCAACAACCCATCCAACAAAATGTCTACCATTAGCCTCAATACGGATATCAATACCATCTCAATCCATCGCCTCTAAATTTGCATCCACAAAACCGCATGAGCACATGTAGGAAACTTGATTTAACAAGACACCAATTATATCCATACCCTATGGACAACAATTGGATAAATATGGTTCTCATATTCATGAGGAATAATGCAATATGAGTTGAAGAACATATTAGAAATTTTAATGCCTTCATACAGGATATTGCTATGGAATACGAGGATGTAAACATGAGATTATTCATGATGTCACTAATTGAAGAAGCAAGGGATTGGTTCAATGGTTTACCTGATGCTTTAATGGATTCTATAGCAGAATTTCACAATCAATTTCTAGAGCAATATGGGATTCAATGTGCTCATGAATTTTCCCTTCATGAATTAATAAGTATTCATAAGTACCAAAATGAGATAGTTGAAGACTTCAATCAAAGGTTTTCCAAATTGTAAAATAAAATACCACATGGATCCAAATTGATTGATCCAATAGCCTAAAGTATTTATTTGAAAGCCTTTGATCCAAAAATAGGGTATGAACTTAGAAACGAATTCCCTAGAAGTTTAACTGAAGCAAAAAATACAACATTGACAATTGAAAACAATAGAAAAGTTGCAGGGATGACTAGCAAAAGGGATAACCTTAGAGTTCCCCAAAACTTTAACAATTCCCATTATAAGCAGGAGAATTCATACAGAAATGAAAGACCAAGGTTGCATGATATGTCATATAACACAAATTGGAAGGATGGAAAGCCCATAACTAACAGACCTAAGTATAAAGAAACTCTTGATCCATTAAAGAAAAAAGGAGCCTACATGGTCAATAACAACCCTTGGTGTCAAGTTTGTAATTTTCATGATTCCCAAGATCATTGTGTTGTAGCACAATCAATACAAGAAGAAGATTTGGCATATGATAATGAAGAAGAAGATACTACAATATACTTAACTTCACATACTCTACATTCAATTGAACAAGAATATTCATCCTTGGGAGATGAAGGTTATGAGTATGATGTAAACAATCAGAGATACAATATTCACATGGCATAACAACAAGTCTTCTCTAATCAAGAGAATAAAAGAAATGGTGAATCACAACCTCCTTATACACCACCTAAGCCAAGTAAATATAAATTAAGGAGGCCAATGGAGGAAGAAATAAAGGATTTAACCATTCTTGTAGTAGAGCAAGCAAAAAGTAATTATAGGCTGAGAAACAAATCAACAAATGCAAATGATGGCACTCCAAGGGGATTGTTTGTGAAAGATAGGGAGACAATGCAAGAAAAATCGAAGAGGGTAGAAAATAAGGATCCCAATAAAAATGAGCAGAGGCATGTTTCTAAAGAAGAAGATAAGGAATTATACAAGAGAAAACCAAAACAGGATGAGACAAATAAAAAGAAAAAAGAAGAAAGTAAAGAAGAATGAATGGAACAAACAAATATTTGTTTCATTGACTTTGCTTACCCAACAAAGCACTGGTCCACTTCATTCATACATTGCACATCCACTTTTCATATTATGAAATTTCAATGATCATATTAGAAGTAGAGTAGTTATCAATCCTTCATCTATTTCACACTTTATGCAACTATGGATAGATACATAAGTTTAACTAAGTCACACAAACTCTTAATCTACTTTAGCAGTCAAGGTGTACCCACCTAGGTATAGCAGAGCCTGAGGTGTAGGGAGTAATTAACCATATTGATTAACTCCATTCATTGGTTCAAAAATGTTGCAATCTTGATCATAGAGCATGGCATCCTCTTAGGATTTGTAACCTACATTTTTGAGATCCAATAGATTAGCGACTCTACAGGGGACAAGCCAATTCTGAATCCAGGCCTTCATCATAGAGTCAACACCTAGTACAAGACTCCACTGGGAACAAGAAATTGTAAACTATTCTCACTTTTCTAAAAAGTGTGGCGATTCTATAAGAAAAGGTGCATGATTGGGAAGTACAAATACTCATCAATAAAGAAAAACCCTAGAAATTGGAGTATTAATGCATTGTACGAGATGAATGGTAGGAGATATTTGCACCAAGATAGCCCAAAGAAGAACAATGTTAGGTGGATAGAGAAACATGGGTCTTCCCCTTCAAAGTCTAATACAAATAAGAAAAATAACAAAGCAATAGATGGAACTAATGAATGTAGGGAAAACTTGGAAGAACAATTCCTTACCATGAATAATAGTTTTGATCCATTGCATGGGCCAGAATCCCATGGTGATGATTTTTCAGGGATCCTCGTACCCCTTTTGAATAGATAAATAATAGTCCTATTTCTAGATGGAAAGAGGACCCTAAGAAAATAGAGGAGTTCAATGCCAGATTTGAGGCAGAATGAATCCAAACACATAATGAATGTGATTACAAAGTGTCATCATAGCAGGGAGGAGAAAACCATGAGGGGTCAATTGATCACACTAATTTTGATAGAATGACTAACCAGGAGATTGAGATACATTTAGAATGGAAAAGAAAACTCAAAAGAAGAGAACTAATAATACAAGAAAGCCAAGAGATAGACAAACAAATGGCACAATTGAACATCTAGGCATCAAAGCCACTGAAATATGTCCCTCCACATAAACAAGGTGGTAATTTCAATCCATAGGGAACATCTCAGAACATAGGTTCTCTAGATACTTCAAAAGTACCTCACAATGCAGGTGGTAACCCAAGACAAAACACCCAACATAATGTGCCATCACAAATATCCCAGCCTCAAAATACTAGAAATGTTCCCCAACATTATCCACCACCATGCCAATAGTATGCCCCACCACATCAGCAACATGTGCCACATCAAGATATATACCCTCAACAACCCATCCAAAAAAATGTCTACCATCAGCCTTAATATGGATATCAATACCATCCAAATTCACCGCATCTAAATTTGAATCCGCAAAACCCCATGAGCACATGTAGGCAACTTGATTTAACAAGACACCAATTGGAGAAATATGGTTCCCAAATTCACCAAGAATAATGTGATATCAGATGAAGAACATATTAGAAATTTCAATTCCTTCATACAAGATATTGCTATGGAATACGAGGATGTAAACATGAGATTATTCATGATGTCACTAATTGAAGAAGCAAGGGATTGGTTCAATGGTTTACTTGATACTTCAATTGATTCTATAGCAGAAATTTATAATCAGTTTCTAGAGAAATATGGGAATCATTGTGCCCCTGAATTTTCCCTTCATGAATTAATAAGTATTTAGAAATTCCAAAATGAGACAGTTTATGACTTCAATCAGAGGTTTTCCAAATTGTACAATAAAATACGACATGGATCCAAATTGACTGATCCAACAGCCTTAAGTATTTATTTGAAATCCTTTGATCCAAAAATGAGGTATGAACTCAAAAATAGATGCCCTAGAAGTTTAACTAAAGCACAAAAGACAACATTGACAATTGAAATCAACATAAAAGTTGTAGGGATGACCATCCTGATCCTGTCCCACATATTACCCATGTTAATCCTATCGATGAAATGGTAGGTGTGATAGACGTTATCACTCATAAGGGTCAACCTAAGAAATCTCTTCATATTTCTTTCTCCTCTAAGTATATAATTAAAAATATACCCAATGGTCCTCTCTACATAGCCAACTGTACCTATGACAAGCCCACTAATGGGATACTAATAGATCCTACCTATGGAGAGAATGTGATCACCTAGGAATTTTTGGTATTACATGACCTCTATCAAGATGAATATGATAAACCAAAAGCATGGATCAAGAAACACAATGGTTTTTCTTTCCCTACAATAGGATCGATCATCCTTCCATTACAAATAGGAACAAAAACATTAGATGTCACATTCTCCATCATCTTGTAGTCGAACTAGTTTTGTTTGTGGCTAGGCCATCTGTGGCTTCGCTCAATGAAAGTTGTCACTTTAGTTATTCATAAATGCTTAAATTTTCCATTTCACAATGAAATATTAACTATGCACGATAGTGACTTTACCCCTTGTCTTGCAAAGGAAACTTTTCCTTACAAGCCTTTTAGCCCGAGCCCATGGAACCTATAACACATCGACAAGATTTCTTTTTCATAGCTTACCAAAAATTCAAAGCAAAGAAAATAATAGAATTTCCTCTCCACAACATGTCCCTATCTACCTCCAACACTCTTAACATAGATGAAACAACACTTCAACCTGAACAAGAACTAAACAACCCATATCAAACAACACCAGAAACTTCACCTACCTTGTCCAAGAGACTGAGAGACAATGAAAGCAACTTTTTCATGCCTCCTCGAATAAAATAAGTTTAAAAATCCAAATAGAAAGTGAATGAACAACCTTCCATGGTTCCTTTCATTCCTCCCCTTAGGGAAGAAAAGCAACCTATGGTTGATCAACCCGATCCTTCACAAGTGTAACTTGATAACAAAACCAAAAGAAACTGAGGCACTAGGGTGCATAGGTGTAGACATCATGCCTTTGCTCACAAGTTACATGAAGAAGTAAACAAAGAAAATCATAATCCACACTTGAAAAAAGCAGTGCATGATGACCCTCCTCCCCAACCACAACAAAATGATCCAATACGACAATCACAACAAGTGTTACACTCTTCATTGGACATTATCATTTGTCCTCTAGTTGTGGTTAATCTAGATGATGATGATGAGATTTCCAAAATCAGCGAAGAGGTGCATAATGATTTTAACATACTATTTTCCTCTTCCATGAGATTAAATGATAAATCTCCTATAAAGAGTGTTGAACCTAGTGCTTCTCCTAGTTCGACACTTTCTCTTGTCCCTCTAGCTAGTTTCCCACCCTCGGCATATAATGAACATGATTGGGAGGTGGATGACTTGCTTGATAGCTGACTTGCATTTTCCTTACTAGTCTTTTACACTTTTATTTTCTTTTTTTCTATTTTGTTTTTGCATGTGTAATGTGATCCCTCATGATGTTATATTCGATGTTCTCTCTATTTGTGACATTCCTCTATTTGTATCTTCATTCTTCTCTATGTTGTGCATCACTTTTTCCTTTTCTTTTATCTTTTTCTTTTGTTTCCCTTTTGAGTATGATGCAAGGAATTGAGAAACTTATGTCTCTTTCATGTTGACCCAAAAGGATTCTTTTCTTTTTCTATTCCTTTTTATTTTGTCTTTTCTTGTGTTTTCCTTTTGAGGATGACACAAGGCATTGAGACATTCATGTCTCCTTTATGTTGACCCAAAATATTTTCCTTTTTCTTTAGCCTTTCCTTTTTCATTTGGCTTGTCTTTTCCTTTTGGGGATGATGCAAAACATCGAGACACCTTATGTCTTTTCAAGTTGACCCAAAAGGTTCTTTCTTTTTCTTTGCTTTCGCTCTTTTTGTGTCATTCTTCTACTTCTATGTATTTGGGGGTTGATGATAGTTCCAATCTCCTTACAAAACATTGCGACAAAGAACATACTGACCCCAAATCCATAGATCCCTTATGTGTTTGGTGTTTTCATTTTGGGGGTAACCTCTTCCTTTTACTCTTTCCTTTCTTTCACATGTCGTAGCTTTACTTGGAAACATATTACTTGGCATAGGGCTTTCCAAGTTGGCTCTCATGTATTCTTTCTTCTTTTCATTTTTTATTTGCTACTTTAAAGTAATTTCTCATAGTACGGTGTGTAGAAATTTATTTAAAGTATGGGCATACATTGCCATTATTCTTTTTCATTTTTCCTTTTTCTTGGTTCTTAGTGTAGCCTTCTTACTTCATACAATGTGTTTTTTTGCTTTATAGATGACATTGTGCATAATTTCCTTCATGAGTATGATCTATCTTAACATATATTGCATTTCTCTTAGTGGCTTGATGCAACACACTACATACCTTAAGTTGTGAATCTTCTATTCTTTGATTGGTACTCTCTTGGAGATATTAGACACAATGTTCCCTAAGTTAAAGACCTCACATGAACTAAGCAAGAATCCTTTGAACATCCTTTGCATGTTGCATTTTTCATTTTTAATGGGCATGTGCAAGATCATGGTATGCCAAAAAGTGGCAATGGAGAAAAAAATACGTGTTTCTACGACTCAAAAACGTGAAAAAGTTGAGTTGACTTTATGGGGCTCGGGTGACTACCGAGGTAAAGAAAATACCTAGATTTAAAAATCAGATATCTGATTCAAATCGGATATCCGATCCAAATTGGATATCTGATTTGGATCGGATATCCAATTTTTTAAACATATATATATATATATTATGGGCCGAATGAAACCGACCAAAACTCATTTTGTTTCAGCTTAACCACGGCGGGTGCACAGTGGAAAGTGCAAATCAGATATCCAATTTCAAATCCATCTACAATAGGTAAGATTCTTGATTTTTTATTTGCTCTAATCAAAATTTCAATTAGATTTGTTTAATTTTAGTTGATTTTTTTCAAAATAGGGTTTTTTGATAGATATTTAATGAAAAATTTGAGTTTAGCATGGATTTTGATAAAAATTGAATGTTTGCAATGGATTTCACTTAAAAATAATGTTTTTTATGTATTTGGATTAAAAATTAGAGAGTTTTATGGATTTTTGTTAAAAACTAGGGGTTTTGTTGGATTTTTTTTAAAAACTAGAGTATCTAGAATAATTGGATAAAGACCTACAATGAATTCAAAAATTCTTAAGCATTGAACCTTTGGATGCAGAAGCAATCCCTCTTTTGGATAGCATTGGGAAGTTGGTAAATGATTAGGAAGGGATAGAAGTGTTACGTAGGCTAGCTAATATAGTAGATTCTAATATTCCTTTGGTAGCTAGTTTCACGAAATTTTTGACTAATGCTCAAAATCCTTTTGGAAAATAAGTTTCCTCTCCCACAATAATGCCTTCTATTCCCAACTTTACACCTCTAGTCATAGCATCAATGATGGAATATAACAATGGTTTAAACTCAAGCTTAGGAATTTCTAGTGGAAATTATAATAGTTTTGTCCCTTCACCTATAACACCTCCATATTCATCACCCCTCCTAAACATGAAATATAATATCCCACCATTGCTCCATACTAGTTCACCATACTTGAAAAACTCTTACAACATGTGGCCCAATGATTTTGTGATAAATCAACTTTTTTATTTAAAGCATGACATTATTACAACAACAAATTTCAAACTTAAACCAAAATCAAACCAATAGTAAACATCCAAAATACCTTACACATAGTTCATTAATGTTCACTATTTTAAATACACCTATACTACAAAATATTGAAATACCTCGCTTTGGAAAGTACAATGGTAAAAAATATCCTAATAACCATTTGTTAGTTTTTACTACCTTGTGTAGAGATTTTATTTTTGAAGATTCACTCATAGTGAAACTCTTTTCTAGATCATTGAAAGATATGGCCTTGGATTGGTTTTGTTCATTGTCAAACAATCAATTACCTCCTTTACACAACTCATTAATGATTTCCTCCAACACTTTCAAGTGAACATCAGTCCTCAAGTTACATTAACAAATTTAGTTCATTGTAATCAAGGACCTAAAGAGAAAATAAAAAAACTTTATGAAATGATACTAATCCCTTTATTTGAAATTCTCCTATAGTCTTCAAGATGCTGCATATTCAAAGGGTGTTTATAGGTAACTTACAACCTAATATTCAAGATACCGCTAATGAAATATCCATCCTTAACACGCTTTTGTATAACCCTTCATGATTATCGAATATTGATTAGTTGGTATGAAGGTACCCCTTCATAGGCTCGTATTGGTCAATCATATAAGCCATGCCTCAAAACAACTATCAATCATTTAAAAAGAAAAACAAAATATTCATTACTTGATAAACATTCATGTCAAACTGCTCATAATATTGAGACAGAAGTAACTACTGTAAACATAACTCTAGATATATTCTAAAGGCCATGAGATAGGAAATTTTCATAGTTGTTTGATTCTCTC
>VDFB02330473.1:0-81400 GCA_007258455.2 Sequoia sempervirens | reverse complement strand
GAGGGAGAGGAAAAGAGGGAAGAAGCTGAGAGAGACAGAGAGTTCATTAGGAGGGGAGGGAGAGGAGGGGAAGTGGGGAGATAGAGAGAGAATCTAATAGGGAGGGGGAGGAGAGGGAAGAAGTGGGAGAGAGAGAGAGGCAAAAGGAGAGGGTGAGAGAGGGAGAGGGAGAGGGGGAGAGATAATATTTAAATATCTTATATATTAGTAATATATATATATATTAACTAAAAATATATAGAAATTTAATATTTAAAACATATTATACAAAATAATATAATATATTATATATTATAGTTTTGTAAGAGATTATAATAAATTATAAATAATATTGTATATTCTAAACTAGATATATTAACATAAACTATAAACTATAAACTATTTAAAAATCATATATAAACCAAATCGTATATTCTAAACTAAATATATTAAAATAAACTATAAACTACAAATGAGATATATTACATATGTTATAAAGTCTTGACATTTTTTAAAATGCTATGTTAACATATCGGATATCCGATTCAAATCGGATATCCAATTTAAATCCGATATCTGATATGTTTGACACAAAAGTCATTGCCTAGGGAATAGGCTCGGGTTTGCTTTGGTATTTGGTTAGGAGATACCAATCCTAAAAAGTCAACACAAAAAGCGTGTTTAACAGCTTACTTTGTTTTTCCGGACTTCGCCCATGTGGCTGACGACTTTATTTTTAGCCAAAATTGATAAAATGAAAAGGGTTTTTTAGAGGAGATTCTCAGCTTTTTACCAATATAAAATATGTTTTATTTTGAACTTAATAGATTATTATTATTTATGTTCTACTAGAATTATGACAAAAGTCCTAATTGATAGGCTGATTGTAAAACATTTATAACTTTCAAACGGTATCATATTTTTTGAATCCAAAACATGTGTCACATTCTATGCTTTGCATGCTATAGGATTAAAAAAAAAATTGAATTTCATGAAATTTTGACCAAGTTAAGGTGGTCGACATACGAGTTTTTATATTTTTAAAAGTTGTAATAAAAAATTCATAATTAATTATTTACATGGAAAAAAATTACAAAAAAATATGTGTCACATCCGGACATGAGTCCTCTACTTACATCTAAAATCTCATAAGAAAATATTATCATTTTATTATGGTTAGGTTGGTCAGACAAACACCTACTTCTTAATTTTTTCTTGAAAGTTAAATACTGCATTGAAATTTTAAATTTTCACCAAATAGATTTTGTTTTAAAAAAAATAAACCTAGTAGTTTAGAAACTACATTCAATTTCCCACATAATCTATTCTTACATATTTTTGAAATAATATAGATAACTTATTCAAATTTTTACATCAAGTTGCCTAACTCTAATTGTTCTGAATTTTCATTGCCACTTAAGGGCTTGTTTGGCATACCATGATCCTACACATACCCTAATATGGCCACCTTACATAACACAACTTGAATTCCTATGGTGTCATCTTGTTTGTTCATGAGCTCCAAGCATACAAAGTATTTCTTGTCTCGTGAAGCTCAAAAAGATCATTTTTCTCTTTGTGGCTCCTTATTAAAGTTATCAGGAGGTATAACTTTGGTATGGTTGAGCGGGAAGCCCATTCTAAAGCATGACTTTCCCCATAGCCACCTGCATGTGTGTGAGTGCATACCAACCATGAGTGTATGTTTCTCACCTTTTAGGCCTTCTCACCGGGCGAAAAGACATGAGTTTCATTGCCTCAAAGTGAGTATGCATTTTTCCAAACAAACAACCTAGATCTAATCCACATCGTGCTGGGCAAATGGTCGAAGCTTGATCTGATTCATTCTTTCTTTCATTTTCCTTTTTCTCCCTATCATCCTTGGCATTATGTGCTTCTGCCTTGTAATTATTCTTGATATCACGCATGTTCCGCTTGTGCTTACACTATTTTGTTATGAGATCTCGATCCTGGTGGCTTGATCACCCCTCTTGATCATTATTTTCCTATCTTGCTAGCATTGGTTCATGGGAATACCTCTTGATGTATGTTAGTCTACTTTAGTGTGAGTTTGAAGTAGGTTCATCCTCTCACTAAAGTGGGGGCTAAATGTGGACACTAAAAAAGTAGGGTCCTCCTTATGACTTTGGCTTAGTTGTGGCTTGATTCAATGTTGCAATGTGGACAACACATTCACATTAAGTCTTGGGTCCTAGCAAATTAAAATAATTCAAGTGGTACCTTGCTTAAGTGTCGTAAAGTATTGTAGCACACTTTCACACTTTTCTAGGGTCTTCTTAATGTATTTTATCTAATTAATCTCTTTTTCTCACTTACCAAGCCTTATTTCAAAGCATTGTAAAGTGTTGTAACAAACTTTCATGCTTTTCTAGGCTTGTCGTCAATAATTTGACCCTTTCTTATGCTTTAATTGGCCCCATTTTACACTTACAAGCCTTACTTAAGTGTATTTTTAAGAATAATTTCGTTAAACATCATTTAATATATCTTAATTTATGACACCCACTTAAAATTCCTAAGTGGGACCCATTCACCACTAGGGGTGAATGAATTCACTTTGGCTCAAAAATCAAAATTATGGCAGGATATTATTTTCTAAGACTTGAGGTCGACTTGTGATGTGGTATTTTTGGGAAATTTTTCATAATTGTGTATAAATATATGTTTTTTCCTCTCATTTCATCCTCCTTAACTATCCTAATTTTCTAATATTTCAAGCAGTCAAGTGATTTTGCATTCAAGCATTTTGTCTACAAGAGCATTCGAGCACTTTAGAGCTTCTACTTGCATGTCATCAGATTTCCAATTCAAGGGTTTGGTAAGTTATAGCATTGCATGTTGTTCAGTTATCATTCTCTTTTCATTTCATTTCATTTTCATGGGTTTAATTACCAAAATGGGGTTTTACCAAGGCAAACCCCTATTCACTAACCCTTAACCATTTCCCCCCCTCTTCGCATGTGTTCTACAGGTCTATTTTGCAGATTTGTCAAAGAGCAACGTGTGAAAAGTTACCAATAATTTTTCAAAGTCATTCAAAGTGGTCAAAACCATAAAAGAAGCTTGGAGAATACCTACTGGTCAAATTCTGTAATTTTGGATCCAAAAACCTGTTAGGAGCTGAAGTGCAGATCGAGAGCTATAGATTACACTTTTGAATTTCTTGAAATCTAGAACTAGACTAAGTTTCCATCAGTGGCATATGAGTCCCAATACTAGGCCTGAAAAGAAGTTTTTGTAGTTTTGAGTACCCTTTTGTCTGAAACCAGTTCCAATATAATTTTCCTGAAATAGGACTAAGTCACCTAGCTTGGCATATGAGTCCCAGTGGGCTTCAACAATGAATTCTACAGGATTCTAGAGCTCCTCTCGATCACTTTCCAGTTTCCAAGTGTACCTCTTTAATCTCATTAAAAAAAAATTTATAGTTTTTTTGTATATTTAGGTCATTTTGTATATCACAGTGTGTTTTCAAACATTTTACATTTCCTTAGCTTTGCATTATTAGTTAATCTTCTTTAGCAATTTCCAATCTTAAGAACAATCCCCTTTGAAAAATTTGAATATCTTTTGCATTGGAATCTCAAGTATTTGTTCTTGAGTGTTAAATTTGCTAAATCATATTCCTCTTCCTTCATCCCCCTTTTAGGTGTGGATAAGGGAAGTTGTGCATTCCAATTCCATAGTCCACAATTCCCTCTATTTGTACTTAATTCACATAATAGGGAAACAAATTTTTCACCAAATCATTTCAATATGGTTTTCACATGGATTTATTTCTTTTTAAAAACCAAAATAGGGGGAAATACCTAGATATATTGCAGTTATTCATAATTGTGCTTCTGATTAGAATACCTTACAGATCTGCAACTTTCTTCATGTCTTCATCTGGGTTCTTTGCATAGAGTCACCACCTCCTTTATAGAGGAACAAAATTCAACAATATGAAGTTTCTTTCACAAGTTTATTTCACTTTAAGCTTCCTTAATCAATAGAGTCACATATAATTCCTTATATATTCTTACTTTGTTTCCAACAACTTTTCATTCCATTTTATTGAAATCTCTCAAATTATTCATAGTGGCATAGAGATCTTTGGAGTCACCATCCACATCTAGTGAGAGATTCAAAGCATCTAGTGAGAGATTCAAAGATTATTCATGGAATTGTAATAGATCTTGACAACATTTGTAAGTTTTGAAAGGAGATACAACAAACTCCATCAACATCTCGAAGGATTGACTAATTGATACAAAGCTAGACATGACAATGCAATTCTCTAAATAAACATTTTACTCTTTAAGGAAAAATGATCTTCTATCATAGTTTTGTTAGGTCAGTTCCTAGCATAGTCGCCATTTCTGTTGGTTATTTTTTATGAACCAAACTTAATCTTACTCTTTCCTATGAATCTGCCCAAATTCAATAATAAACAAGGGTAAGGATTGGCCAACACACAAGATTAGATTTTGAGGTCCTTAATTTTTCACTTCAGGCTTTGTGAAACCTAGGAGGGTGTCCTAATTATGCTCATGTGATATCCGTTTGGTCAAGCACATTTCTACATAGAGATAGATTCCTATGAATGCAAAATAGACATCATTCATCAAAGGTTCGCCAACCTCTAAACAAGTTACTATCTATTGTGTAAGAATTGGCTATGAAGGTAGCCACCCAAGATCTAGAGGCCTAATAGAAAGCACAAGCATAAGAGAGAGAGAAACAAGATGACAAGAATAAACTGTATTCAATGTCAATGATATGAGATAATAGTACAAGAGTACATAGGAGACCCCTTGGTTATATAGCCAAGGTGAGAACATAGGAGGGCATAAGATTATGACAAGTGTCATAATCTTATGACATGAGACAACAATGAAAAGTTATCACTCCACCTAAAGTGGGAAGAGATAATGTGATAATCTCCACAAAAGGTGGATCACCCACAAAAGGTGGAGAGATGATCACATGATGTGTCCACAAAAGGTGGAAGTGATGTGGTAATGACATGTCAAGTCCACCAAAAGTGGAAAATCTCCAACAACCTCCTATGTGGTCCCTAAGTAAACTTAACTAAGGTGTAATTATGACCTAGGACAAGGTACAAGACATTTAATTACACCAACACCCCCCTTAAGTGCAACTTAGGGAGTAGTGTACACAAAAGTAAACAATGCAAGATGGGTCCTGGCTACGAGGCCATGTTAGGTACCCATGTAGAAATGCAATGCAATCTCTCACAAGTGGAGTAAAGATAGAAAAACCCAGTGGGAAAAAACTAACCCCCAAAAGAGAGATGAAATACAAAAAGCTATGAATATGGCATGAGAAGGATAAAACCCCATGTGAGGAAAAAGTTCACCCCATACAAGAGAAGAAGAGAGACAAGGTAGCCCCCACTCAATGTACAATGATCACCCATGGAAGATGCTCGAGAAGGAATGAAGAAGCTACTCCAAAACTATCGAACAATGTTGCTCCCCTTGGGAAGAAACAATACCAAAGGTGTATGATTGAAGTCTCCCCAATCCACAAGTGAAGGAATAACCCTCAAAATGTAAGAAGTCTCTGAAATCTGCTCAAATGTCTCTATGTTGATGCCGAAAGATGCCTTTCCCAAACCATGTGAAGCTGTAATGGTGTAGTCACTTCCTGGAACCTGTGAGAACCCCTTTGCAACAACACTCTCATCTATTGAAAAAGACAACTCAGGATCTAGCAAGGATGAAGGTAGAACATACTCCAAAGATGATGTCTCCTCAAAAGATAAAGTGGCCTTCTCCAACTATTGTAAAGATGCATCCACAATCACATCAACCTCAAAAGACTAATCATGTAGAGGATGGTTAGAGTGTTCCATCGCAACAACTGAAGAAGAATCACCTTCATCAAAGAGATGTAAATAATCAAATGTGTCTCCCAAATCTGCAATGTAGGATTCCACAAACAAATTGCCAATGTCTGTCAAGTAGTCATCCCATGAAGCTGCTGCTGGAAGACAAGGTATACACTGTTGCATTGAATCACAAGGCACTGAAATTGTCAGAACACAAGTATCATCAGGTACATCAGTCAATGTAGAAGATGGAGTATCAACAATAGGTTCAAGAACCTCAGGACTAGTGAGCACTCCAAGATTCAAGTAACCATACTCAATCTCCTCAAGTGTGTCCACACTAGGGTGAACTGAATCATCAATAGGAGAAAAATATGAGAAGATGTAGAACCAAGAATGATGATGAACCTCCCCAACTGCAACAAGAGCCTTGCTATGCAAATCCCGAACAATTACAGAATCTGGTGTAAACTCTGCACTTTTTCCTATACCACTATGTGTAATATGATAGATGGAAAGGATGTTTCTTGACAAAGTAGGCACACATAGAACATCATTAAATGCTCCACCTTCAATGTCAATAGAACCCTTCCCACAAACTGCCAAAGATGTGTTGTTGGCCATCAAAATGGGTGGTGATGAACAAGAATGAAATGAAGAGTACATATCCTTGAACGAAGTCATATGATGTGAAGCTCCTGAATCAAGGATCCACCTATCTAAATTGGAATCTGCAAAAGCAAGAAATGCTTGCCCCTTATGTTTCTCATGTTGAGATGAAGAAGAAGGAGATGAGCTTGATGTTGTTGCCTGAGAGTTGTTCCTTTTCCCTTAGAAGAAGAGGAAGGAGATGAGTCCTTCTCCTGATATGCAGTTGGCAAGTTGATGTTGTTCTTCTTAAGGATATGTTTCAACTCATCAATTTGATTAACATGACAACGATGCTCCTTATGACCAAATTTTTTGCAATATGCACATGTTGGTTGCTCCCTCTTGCTTGAATTATTGTACTTCTTTGAAGAAGATGAAGTTGAGCTTTGTTGTGGAGGAGTAGATTGTTGGTTCTCTCCTTGTGGTTTTGTTGAAGATTGCTTCTGCTTCTTATTGTAACCCTTTCCTTGAGTCCCTTGATTCCCTTGATTAGCCACCAAAGCTTTAGACTTTGAAGACTTGAGAATCCCCATGCTTAAAAACTTTGCTTGCTCTAACATCAACATTTCTGTGAATGCATCAAATGATGGCATAGTGAAAGAACTCCCCACTATTAAGCGATGGGTTTGGAAGCTAGAAACAAATGCTACATATTCTGATGGAAGTTTTCCCAACAAATTGTAGACCAACTATGCATCCTTTTTATCAATGCCACAATCCTTAAGCTGTGCTCTTCGCTCATTTTCCTTAGTGACATAGTCTTGGATTGTATCAAAATTCTTGGGATCTAACATTGTGAGATCATTGTCAAGCTGATAACCTCTAATCTCATCAACTTGGCTATACAATTGACCAAACTTTTCCCAAGCTTCTTTAATTGTTTTACACTTATCAATTTGAAAGATTAGATCTTTTGATACATATTTCCTTAATGTTCCAAAATCCATAGTATTTTTAGTGAGCCAATCCAAATGAGCAACAGGATTAGCTTGAGGATTAGATGGTGCAACAATAGTTCCATCAATATAATGTGTTAATCCTTTTTCCATTAACTTACTCCATGCATCAATTTTCCAAGAAGCATAATTATGTGGAGTTAACAAAGGAAACTTAGGAGAACCCATAGCAGCAAAATGAAAGAGAACAAGATAGAGAGAGAGGCACAATCACTCAAGACACCCCCCCAAATTCACTCAATCAAAGAACCCCCCCCCCCAAAAAAAAGATGATTTGGAACTTTATAATTAGTGCGTGTACAATGGCCACTTGCAAGCCAAGCAAAGTGGGCTTCTGATTTTCAATGTTTTACAACAGCCTTAAGTAGTCTACAACAGACTCAAATGACTGATACAAAATACCAAACTGAGATCTTATCTTTACAAATGCCAAAATAGGCCAAAAATGACCAAGTGCTGAAAGTACAATTTCTGATCACAATCACTACAAACTGATAGCACCACTGTGAAGTTCAGAAAAAATATGCACTTTTTAAAAAAATGGCACTTGAAAAGGAGTCAATATGAGCCTGAACAAAGCCTCGGAAGTTGCAAAAACAGTGACAATCGAGCAACACCTGAGACAAATCCAATTTTTTGGAAAATCTGTGTTCCAAAATCAGAAAATAATTGCACCACTACGAAGTACATGAAAATTTAGCCTAGATCAAAAAAAAATTGCACCAAAAAAGGCCTCAAAATGACCAAGATACGAGCCTCAGAAGATGAACTGCAAAACTGAAAACTCAATCCATGAGGGGGTCTAAATTTTCAAAAGGTCGCTGATGTAGTGCTGACGTCAGTAAATCGGTGCATTAATTTGACGACTGTATGCCCGTCACTGACGTTGTCGCCCTCCAATGCAGAAACTCACCGATATATACTCACGGTCAGAATATTCTTTTGACCGGGAAATGTGTCGCACTAGAATATTAAAACGTCATCGAATTTTGAAAGTCCCCTGCCGCCGGTGATTGCTGGAGGGGTGGCCATGTGGCGGCAGATCACCACACCACGTGGCTTTCCGTGAGGCCCGCGGCGGTACTCAACAGTACAGTTCCGCAGACTGTACAGTCTGCGGACTGTACAATATTTCTTTTGATTTTTTTAAAACTTTTACAATGCGAAAAAAACAAAACTGCGAAAAATTTATATATTTTTTGAATGATTTTTGAATTTATTTTTATTTTTCACAGAAAATATAATTTTTTTTTCAGAAAATAAAATCGTACCGCCTGTGCAGGTTAGCCATACGGCTGGCCTGCTAAAAAAAATTTCCTCAACGGACAACTTGTTTTGATTTGGACGAATTGATGGTCGATCTTAGGGTTTTTGGCCCTTTTGAGCATGATGGCGAGGTCCTTTTCAACTGAAAATGCTCCAAAGTGGTAGCTACTTCTAGGATCTAGCAACCACCTCCAATCTTCAACCCTTTGCAGATTTGGCCTCCAATGTCCAACTAAGACAAAACAAAAGGCAAATTTGACTATCTTGGACACTTCGGATGCAATGGTGAGCTCAGATCTGATGCAACAAGCTCCCAAAATGCACCTACAATACAAGGCCAAAAATAGAACCCTTCAAAAATCTCTCCAAAAGACTAACTAAAGGCACTCTAAAAGCTCTGATACCATGTAAGAATTGGCTATGAAGGTAGCCACCCAAGATCTAGAGGCCTAATAGAAAGCACAAGCATAAGAGAGAGAGAAACAAGATGACAAGAATAAACTGTATTCAATGTCAATGATATGAGATAATAGTACAAGAGTACATAGGAGACCCCTTGGTTATATAGCCAAGGTGAGAACATAGGAGGGCATAAGATTATGACAAGTGTCATAATCTTATGACATGAGACAACAATGAAAAGTTATCACTCCACCTAAAGTGGGAAGAGATAATGTGATAATCTCCACAAAAGGTGGAGAGATGATCACATGATGTGTCCACAAAAGGTGGAAGTAATGTGGTAATGACATGTCAAGTCCACCAAAAGTGGAAAATCTCCAACAACCTCCTATGTGGTCCCTAAGTAAACTTAACTAAGGTGTAATTATGACCTAGGACAAGGTACAAGACATTTAATTACACCAACATACAACATTTAATTAGACAAGGTAGAAGGAATAAAAGGGTACTTTAGATCATACATTATGATTGAAGGTGTATTAATTAATTTACATTATCATTACAATCCCTTTGATCTAGTGCATTACTAACTCACTTATTTCTAAGATAACCTAATGAAAAGACCAGTGCCTCATCTATGGGATAATGGAGTCATATTTGTAATTTTTTAGTAATACCTTAGCAATTTAACTTAGTAATTGATGGATTATTGTCATACTACCTTGTAGTACTCAACTCATTGCATTTAAAACATAAATACTTACCAAATCCTATATCCTTTCCTTGCAAACCCATGATCTTGTTCAAGCATTAATTCAATTCTTTAAATTGAAGAAAAAATAAACTCATTCATTCAATTTAAACAACTAAAGATAAATGGAAAGATCATTAATCATTTCATTCATAATTTGTGAGAAATTTACATAGGATAGCCTATATTTTAGAACTAATACTTTCTTCTATTACTATTGCTACTATAAAACTACTTTAGGATCATTACATTATGACTCATACCCTAAACTCATTCCTGATATATTCATCAGTTGATTTATTTACAATTTGCTCCTCTTTGAGCTTATCATTTTCACCTGGACCCTTTTGAGACTCAAAACTTGAACCCCTATAATCAACCTTGAAATCCCTTTTATAGAATAAGGGAGCAACAAGAAATAGGATGAATTGGGTATGTGTAGGATCCTCATGGAAAAAATAGGCCCTTAAGTGATGAAAAATTCAGAAAAATCAGAGTTAGGAAACTTGACATAAAAATTTGAATAAGTTATCTATATTATTTCAAAAATATATAAAGATAAAATCTATAGAAAATTGAATGCAGTTTCTAAGCTACTAGGTTTATTTAAAAATAAAAGAAGACTATTTGGTGTAAATTTAAAATCTCAATGCAATAGTAATTAAATTTCAGAGAAAAAATAAGTAGGTGTCTGTCTGACCACCCTGACCACAATAAAATGATAATATTTTTTTATAAGATTTTAGATATAAGTAGAGGACTCAAGATGTGATGCATATGTTTTTGTAATTTTTTTCCAAGTTAATAATTAATTATGAATTTTTTATTACAAATTTTTAAAAATATAAAAAATGTGTATGTCTGACCACCTTAACTTGGTCAAAACTTCATGAAATTCAATTCCTTTTTTTTTAATCCTATAGTATGCAAAGCATAGAATGTGACACATATTTTGGATTCAAAAAATGTGATACCGTTTGAAAGCTATAGAAGTTTTTCAATCAACCTATCAATTAGGACTTTAGTCGTAATTCAAATAGAAAATGAATAATAATAATTTATTAAATTCAAAGTAAATAATAATTTATATTGGTAGAAAGTTGAGAATCTCCTTTAAAAACCCTTTTCATTTCATCAGTTTTGGGTAAAAAAAAAGTTGTCAGCCACATACCCTACACATACCCATCATATCGCCACTTTTTGGCCCATCATGATCCTGCACATGCCCAATTATAGATATATTTCATTTCATACCCATTTCATTTGATTTTGAGAATTCCCCTATTAGCTTAATGTAATCATTTGCAGATCAGGGGAGAGAAAAGGAGAAAAACCCCTTGTAATTTAGTTGAAGCATATTGGCTAGCCTTCCAAAAGGTGTAGTTCATTGCTGTAGTAGAGCCAAAACACCTTGTCGTTGTTGACCAGAGAAGATTCTCCATTAGTAGTGAGAGGAAAAACTTATATACCACCTGGAAAAGGAATATTTTCTATCAAAAAGGAGTTTGATACTTCTCCAACACACCAAGCCAAAAGATTTTCACATTAGCATAAAAAACAAAAAATCATAGATATACTAAAGAGAACAATTCTGATGTAGTGGTGATGGTGTCATAAAAAAAAAGGTGCAAGGACACTACTTTAATTCGTCAGCATTAGAGTAAGCTCGTCCGCACCTTGTTCGCGATGAAACTAGAGGAACCATCACTCCCTCCTCATCGGAGTCTTCATATGGCACTAGGGAAAGGAGATAATGCCCGTACTCCAAGTCAGTATCACCTCCACCATCTGAAGGGTTGTCTGAAACCACAATTGGAGAATTGTGTCTCCCTAGGTAGGCCTTATGATATGTGTTTCTCTTATTTTCCTTCTTCTTAGGCTCAACAGATTCCTTCCCTTTAAATTTGACCAGCTCTTCTGAAATGGTCCTACTTCTTAAATTATACATGCTTTTGACAATAGTCTTCTTATTTTTATGATGGGAACTTCTCTTGTCCTTTGGTGTTGCAGAAGTCTTAAGGACTTCTTCCTCAACCACAAACATATCCTCTTGAAATTCAAACACACTAAGTCTTTTGGACCTCCTGGTTGTCTGAACAGACACGCCTGACTTACCCACTTTCACAAGACTTTGGGTAAAGACTATAAAATTTTCAATTATAAGAAGGCTCACTAGTTCAGGCTCCCGAAATGAACTTGCAGAAAAGAAAACTCACAAACCTAGACAATTCAACTAGCCCCGGTGACAATTATAGTCAATTGAAAATCTCACCACCCTAGAAATATGAAACTCTGAAACAAACTGATGCATGAATCAAACAGAGCTCATATGAATGAAAAACTAACCTAGGATACAATACTTCAATACTCTATGCAATTGAAAACCCAAGACTTGCACACTTCCACTTTGGCTCACACTCTTGAATTCATGAAGACTATAAATGGTGAAATGAAATAGTAGGCAATCTACATTAAGTAAGAAATTTAGAGTGTGTATCAATTAATGATTGAAGAGAACTTTGTGCAAGCAATCTAACAACTTAGTTGATCATCTTTGAATCTGAACAGTTGATCTTTTTGGATTTAAAACATTATCAATGGAAATCCTCAAGCATCATTTCTAGCTTTTACAACTTGCCTAAAAAATGGCGATACCAACTCAGAAAGATGCCACATTTTCCTCTAACTTCATTAGTCATCTTAATCTAACAATTAACATGCATCGTCACCTTGGTCGATGCCTTCTCATTTATATCGGTAAAGTACAAGAAATTGGTATTGAAGAGAATATTCATTCCATCATGCGTCGTGAATTTTCCCCACCGTTTTAGAGTCCAATCAGCAACAAGAGCATTGGCATGATGAAATTCAGACCATTGGATCACTGTCCCTCTTGTGAATCTTTACCTTGCATTGTGAATCGTTGATTCATGTTTCAAATTTTAAAACACATCAATGACAGATAAGAAATAGCAATGGAATGAAACCAGGGCACGTGCATCATCCATGATCACTAACACATCACTCATTTACTTCCTTCAAAACAACAATGGCTCATACTGACTGGTGACCTCATCGCTCATCCCTAATTTTAAGAAGACTAGCATACAACTATCCACAATGAGCAATGGAAAGATATATAAAGAGCCCTAATGTTATTGCTCATCGCTAATTTGAAACTCAAAACCCAAGAGCAATTAGCGATATGAAGAAAGACAACAATATGAAGAGAAACTTAAGCATTGCACATCACTAATTTGAATCACAAGTTCTCAATACTATCCATGATGCATGATACAAATGAAATACCACTCATCGCTCATCACTAATGCAATTTTGTATTTCAAGATCCATTCGTGATGAGCAATGAATAGGGGCGGTACACAGGACTTAAGTGGGATAATTAAGCATGTGTTCAAAGGTTATTTACTAGAAAGGGAACCGCTTGGGACAACATATAAAGGGCCTCAAAGGGTTTAGAACATATTACTTTCAAAGGATGTAAAGGACAAATAAGGTCAAATAAGGTCAATCACTCAACCATATAAAATATAACATCTCGGACCTGGGCATAAGGGGTCGGTTATCCCATCAGTTTTAATGACTCGAGATATTTTAGAATGACTAGAAATGGGTGATAAGAAGTCAATGATAGATTATAATGTTGATGAGGGATTTGATTTAAGGGTTTCTTGGGGGCGATTTTGATAGGAGAATCCCAAGGCAATATTAGTGGGCAAAACCCTAAGTGCAAACATTTGAAACTGAGTGAGATTTGCAAGGTTTAGGACTGGAACCCAAAACATTTCAGTGGTTCCATCATGTGGCTCTCTCTTCTGTAGAAGCAGAGTATATTGTAGCAACAACAGCCAGTTGTCAAGTCATATGGACTCATAACGGATTTTAGAAGATTTGAAATTGGTTCAGGAACATCCAGCCACTATTTACTATGATAACAACAATACCATTGCAATGACCAAAAATCCACTATTTCATGCAAGATCGAAGCACATTGAGATTCGACATCACTTCATCTGAGATTTAGTTCAAGATGGAACAGTGGAATTACAGTTTTTCCCTACAGCTGAGCAATCAGCTGATATTTTTACCAAAGCACTACCTATAGCCAGTTTCATTGCTTTGAGGAAGCAATTGGGGCCCATCCCCATTGTTCATGCAAGGGTAGATTGAAGACATTCATGCATTCACAACGACGGCTCCATTTCCAGTTCCACCGCACGGTGCTCCATCTCCATTTCCGCCGCACCGTTTCTTTATGTTTCTGTTATTGCATAATAAACTGCAGTTGTTTGCAGTCTGTTTTTCAGTTATAGGATTAGTTTTCTTTTAGTTTGCTCTACATGATCATTACATGCCTATATCGCATGATCAGTGGACTGTTTTCTAGTTTTCTTTTAGGTAGACTACAGTTAAGAGTATTTTTAGTTTCTCGTTCCATGCAAGCAGCTTGCATAAATATTTCGTATTTCAGTCACTTCTATATATGTATGCTTTAGCAGAATCTTTTTAAGACAGTTGAATATACAGAAATTACTTCCAACTTTGGTGTTCGATCAATGAGCAGATTTGCTATTTTTATTTTCTGAGTTGTTCAGTATGGTGCTAGAGCAATAGTTTTAAATCTTTCACTATGGTCAGAAATAGTAAATAATTGTTTTATTTTTATTGGCTCCTTCTCCTCCTCTTTCTTGTTGAAGAAGAACCCGTCGAACTGAATCATTCAATAGTCGCAATGCGAAGGAAAATGCTCAATCGACAAAAAAGCAGCTCTTTGTCAACATCGACTCTCGTTATACAATGCACTACTATAGTCCGACTTACATTCTTCGGCTGAGTAATTTATACGTTAGCAAGGACAGATGCCGCTGAACTGATTATTCTAGAAACATGGCGAAGCATCTAGTTGTGTCTGTGTTTGGCCTCGGTTTTGTGCATATGAGCATTTCAAAATTTGGTAATGACTAATGGCACAAAGTATGTAATGCGTATGCACCAGGCCTTAGCATCTCAACTCAGCGTCCGTGTACCCACGTGCCCAGGCCTGCACGTACAGATGCCCCTAATCAATAGAAGAGCTTAAACACCTATTCGTTATTTGAGTTGTTTCATTTTAGAGTAAATGATACTAAAAGAGTTTACAATGACTCGTGCTTGTAGGACTCTGAAGATGAGTGCGTCGATTCATGTAGACCTTTTTCTCACAGGAGCAATACTTCATCCAAAAGACACACAGCTACCCACGTTCACAATTTGTTCGAAAAGGTTTTTTCTTACTCTTATGCCCTTTATAGAGTTATCATGATTTTGCTATGAATTTTTATTCAATGGCTTGGAAGAAAGAGATCTATTGTTTGAGGGTTTTGCTGAAAACCAGAGGCGAAGGAACAGAATCAATGACAAATCGAAAGCTCTTCAACTTCGGATTCCTGATTCGCAAAAGGTTTGTTTATTTGCATGGGTTTCATTTCCATAAGAGACTTTAGAAGTTTAATAACAAAGGCAGAATCTTTGAACTGATATCTAAGTTACTCTTTATTTCCACCATTTTTGACAGACAAAGCGTCTATTCTTGAGGAAGCAATTGAGTATGTCAAACAGCTTCAACATCAAGTACAGGTATGTTGCTCCATGTTTAAAAATTCTTGTTCAAGTTTTCAAAACATTAAATAGTATTTCCAACTTACATCTCGACTTAAATGTGTTGTAGATGATTTCTTCTCCAAATAAGATGAACCCATCACTTATCTCCGTACCAATGGGAATCCCATGCTTTCAGATGCCCCATATGTGCATGAACATGAACTTGGGATTTATGGGAATGGGCATAAACATGGCCCATTCACATTCCCAATGGAATAATGAGTGCATCACCGTGCCCCGGGTAGTTAAAGAACAACCAATACTATGGGCTAATGAAGAAAACAAACAGTGCTTTCATACAGTAGGTCTGCCAATGTTTACGAAGGTTTCACAGCACAATAATGTATGTGAAGCAGGGAGTGAGTATACTTCGCAGACCCAGTCTCTTCAAGCAACTCATGTTATGTAGCCCTTGCCTGTGTGCTTGCATGCTTGAGTCCGTATTTCTGTAGAAAAATTCAATTTTGGGTGAGTGCCCATCTCTTTAAGCTTTAAATTATTTGTCAGACACGTTATTGTGTATTTTCAGTAGCACTAGCAATAGTCTCTTCCAAGCAGCTCTTGAACTTCAAAAGAGAAGCACCAGAATGTTAAAATTGAGATTATTTTTACATGATCAGATTTACGTGGACAACAACCAAGTATCACAGGTTTTTCTTATAAACAGGCATCACATAGTAACTCAGCCTTACATGAGAATAAATGTACTACGTGAGAAAAGGACCATATCATGATTTGAGCTCAAGTCCTCTTCATATTTGTGAGACATAAAACCAAAAAACTGTGTACTTGAAATATGTCACCAAGGAAAGGAAAAATTGCCCCCTATCATGTCACAGAGCAAAGCAAAATTTTCACGCTATTTTTGTTCCCATTCCTGTAATTTTTCACACCCTCCAAGTAGAGATTTCCATGCCAATATATATACTTTCGATAGTTTTAATTAGCAAATTTCCAATGCGAGCAGGAATAATCAACTGGTATATGAATGTCCTTTCCAATATTAAAGACAGTCAATAGAAATATAAACGTGATTTCCAATGAATAAACAATAAGCCAAATTTTACCATGAAATCCCTTCATGCTTGGACTGCAACGTGCATAGATTGTTTTTTCTCCATGCTTCTCATTGCGGCAAACTAAAATGCATACAAGTAACCATCTTCACAAATCCAGGGGAAAGGACCTAGTAGTTGAGCATGTTTCAATAGTTGTTATAGCATTTGTTGATTTAATGTTCAATATTTTTAACAATATTGAACCAATAGTTGTGATTTTAAAGTTGTTAGTGTTGATGATAACTACCAATAGTTGAATAATATGTATTCCTTAGATTTAGAAAGCAACAAATCATGTGATGCCACATCAGTGCACCAATAAAACAAAATTTAGTGCACAACTTGCAATATTTGATGATGTGGCCTTGAAACCTTAATTATTCCTTAAATTTAGCTGCTGTAAAAAAATAGGATTTTTTTGAAATTTCCACTTAGAATTTTGAGAAGCGCGAAGTTAGGGTGCTCAACTACCAAGGTCCTCTCCCCTACATCTCCATTAATGCATTCCACACTAATTGTAATGCCCTTTTAAATAATATATTGAATGCCAAAACTATGTTATTGAGAAAGTGATTGCTTATATGATCACTTTATCAGACATGTGTACATTAATATTTACAATACAATTTGGTATCCTTATTTATGTATTTCTATTGAAAAAAGATTGTTTCAATAATTCTTGTGATTTTTTATTCAACCTTTCTTTTATCTAGCACATCTATAATAATGCAGCAATATTATTAGTTCAAATTATAAATTATTTATTTGGTTAGTCTATTTGAACTGAGGTATTGGAATGGTAGTTATCCTTGATTTTAATCATTATACATATACACATTTAATAAAAAATTAATTATACTTAATATAAATATATTCATTTTATTATTATAGTGATAGCATCTTAACTAACCTTGATAATTGAAATGGTAGTTATCCTTGATTTTTAATCATTATTCACAAACCTGTTTAATGAAAAATTCATTATACTTATTATAAATATATTCCTTATTATTATTGTAGTGATGACACCTTAACTAAGCTTGAAAATTGGAATGGTAGTTACCCTTAATTTTTAATCATTATTCACATACACATTTAATGAAAAATTAATTATACTTAATATAAATATATTCATTATTATTATTGTAGTGATGGCATTCTAACTAACCTTTGACAATTTTCCTTTGCATATCTAAATGGCATGTACTACCTTAACTTGACATAACATTGATTAGAACAATTTCATAGAATATTTTTTTAGTATGTTAGAACTTTTATGTACAATATATTTAATGTCAAGCCTTGCATTATGTAAATATAGGTTTCAAATTTAAATTTTTTTATGTATGTGTAATATTTTAGAAGTTTCTTTTTAAGTTAAATTATGTTTTACATAATATTATTTTAGCTTTAATTTATAGTATTTTGTACTATTATTCATGTCAAGTCTTTGGTAATAGTTCAATTTCTATTAGAAAATATCAAATTATTGTTGTAGAGCGTGCAATTGTTTTTTATATGCATACAAAATCATGGGATCTTCACTATATTATAAGTTACTGAATTGGTGCCATTTAAATTTCTAAACTTTAAATGTCATTTTAAAAGTTTTTTTCATACATGGGATTAATATAATGATTATAAGCTCGTAAAAAATATTTAAAAATACTCTTTTAATATATCACATATTACTAAATCCCATAAAGATTGCATTAAAATTGTTAAGTTGTTGGAGGTATCAATATTAGAAATATTTAGAAAACATTATTTCCTATGTATAAACATTATTTCTTGGGTATTTTATGATTCATGTTAAAATTCATGTTGTTTCTAGTCTTAGCACTATTTTAGTGCAAACCCTTTCAAGATAAGATAAACAATGGCAAAGGAACTTCTCTTCTTTGTCTTCTCTCGTAGTTGCCACCACTAATCAAAGTTTTATTTCATTTTTTAGCACTATTTAAATACAAAACCATTTCAAAATAAGGTAATGGATGGAAAAGTGACTTCTAATATTTGTCTTCATGATATCTTTTTTGCTAGATCTTGTTTTGTATTTCTATTGAATTATTTCCAAAATTAAATTTTGAGATTAGTTTTATGGTATCTATATTAATTATATTTTGAAAAGTATAATGTACCTCTCAAGGTTTCTATATAGTTGTAATAATTATTTTTCAAAATGTTCTTGAATCTAATTCCATAGACACTATGTAAAACATTGTCATTCTATCATGAATCAATGGATGTGATACCGCTAATTAAGCATCCTTGAATATTAGAATGACAAATCTTGATGATCTATAAAGAGGGGTAAGGTATAGGCACTAGATATGCTATGCTTACGGCCCCATGGCAAGAGCTTTGTTTAGAAGGAGCAACATAAGATTTATAGGAGGAATGATATGCTAGTTTTGGTTCAAAGCTTCCTTTATACCGTGTTCAATAGCGGTGGATAAAAAAAATACACTGAGAAAAATAAAGAAGAAATAGGTGCCCATTTAAAGCTAACATTTGATAGAGATGGGTGATCCCACAATACTAGTTTACAACTTTTGGCCAAATTGGACACTGAAATAATTTTTTCTAATAAATCTTCACTTTCGAGCACCTATAACGGCTAAATCATGAGGAATTTGAAGATGATGCAAACTAGTGATTTGTGGCATTTTGTTTGTAGATTCTAAATGTATTTTTTTCAAAAATTTTGGAATCAGATTGCACTTCTTTTTCCATCTCCTCCAAAAACTAGTTTTTTTTAGTAAATAACATTTTTAAGAAGTGACACTCACTATATAATGCATAATTTTTTTTCCATGAAAGATAAAATTCTATTTTTTTCAAATTTAGATTTGTAACTATGATATTTAGTGCTTCAAATTATTTTCATAGTGTTTTATTGAATATTTTTTCCTTAATCAATTTTCGAAGTAAAACCAATTACAATTCAAACATAGGTGGATTGTATAACACGTAACTTTTTTTGCATCTATTGAAATTCAAATTTTCTTTTTTGTTGGATCAAGGACTTCAATATCTGGTGCACCCAAAAAAAATAAAAAATTAATAATCTATTATTTTTCCACTTGTGCAAAACAGAGAGGTTGATTTTCAGTGAAAGCCTACATTCACAAGAAATAAAAAATAAATATAATAATCAAATTAAATTTAATAAAGATTATACTTTTTTGGAAGCTTATAATAAGGACTAGAAATGTAAAAAAATAATAATAAATGAATTCATTTGATCCCCCACAAGGTAAATCAAATGTTGGTTTTTATCAACATTTTGATAGGTGTAAAGGAGACTTTGTTATAGGTATGGTTTAAAACTAGCGGGGTTCTATCCAAGAGGGCTTGGTCTAAGGTGGTTTGATCAAACCCTCTTCAATTGGAATCCTTTAAATAGAATTTTTCAAGGTTTAAATAATTATATTTTCTAAAAACATGTGATTTCAGCAAAAATCAAGATCTCCCAGAAAGTGTAAACCACTATTGTGGCAGCACCCAGATATGATATGATTTTATTATAATTAGAGATAGGATGTGATTTGAAGGAGTAAATATAAAAATATCAAGGTTATAGAGCTTCTTGATTCTTGAGCTTGAAACAAGATTTTTACAGCCTTCTAAACTACAATATTGGTTGCGAGTTAATATTTTTTCATGCATAATGCAAGGAAAATATGATTTGGGGAGATTCAATTTCATCTGATGGCTATTGAAACCTATAAATAATTTGTTGTTTAAATGTAGCCCAATAGAATACTGACTGATCAACACCAATGATTTTATAAACAAGCTGGGCAGTGATATGAGAGTAGTGAATCCAAACGACTACCCACATCCAACAACATTTACTACAAATACATTTATCTAACCTAGGAGTAGTGAATTTGATCAAGTATATTGATCTACATTTACTGCAGTGAAGATGTAAATTGAGTTGCATTTTATACAATAAATATATTGTATATTTTATTTTGATATGTATTTATTGTTCGAGAGATGTTTAGATTTTATAGTTTTTTTAATAAAAAAAATTCTTATTTTTTGGTTACCCAATGAAAGAGATTTTCTAGCTAGATGAAAGAGATTTCTAGTGTGAGATAGGTTTTGGCTCAAAGTTCATACTATAGGTAGCCTATTAGCTAATAAATCCTCAACCAAGCAATCAAAAATAAAACATCAAGAGAACAAATATTTGGAAGAAGATAATGAAGAAAACATAGGATACAAGGTGATGAAGGAAACTAGTCTAAGCTCTTAAAGTGGTAGCAAAATCTCCAAGGTGTAGAAATGGAAGGTGACCATTCATCTTCCTCAGAGCTCCTACATCTCACCTACCTGATTCTCTATGTCTTGATGACTTATATTTTCCTAATGATAACACAATAATATAATGAAGCCAATACTTCATAAAAAAATCAAGGTTTGACATGTTTTTGCATAATTATTTCATTGAAACCTAACTAAAATTCATAAAAAAATCAAGAGTAATATCAAGTGAGCTCTAAGAGCTCAAATGATGATTTTCATAGCTAAAACTTGCATAAACTTTAGCAAGTTACACAAACTATGACCTACAAATAGATGTACTATTGTACAAAGGTAAAGAAATGAGACTACAAATCAAGGATAGCCTATTTTATCACAAGATAAGATCAATAATTTCATGATAATATATAATACATAGCTATGAGAAGGCTAAAAATGGCTTCTTTATTGATCAAAAAGATACATACATCTAATACAAGTCCTTTTTACTAATATTTTTTCTTAAAAATCTAAGAGCCTCTATTACGTCAAAAACTTCTCTTTATAAATAATAAATGTCTATCATTTTACCAATCATCCTTCTTTAAATATCCAATAGTACAAGAAAATATAGGGAACATTATCCTACAATAAATGTGAATGTATTCTTTAAACTTCTTGATCAACTTTCCTCAAGTGCTTGGAGAACTAATCTCCCAGGTTGAATCTTTGAAATTTTATAGAAATCCATTGAGGGGATGAGTTCTTCACCTTTCCAACTTTGTTTCCTTTGCATGTTCCTAAAAGACTCAAATCAAAAACTTTCACTCTCCTAGCCACTTGCAAAGCATCAAAAATTCTATAATTTCTCCTTAGACCTTTAAACTTCCATTAGCAAGCATATAGGACATGTTTTCCACTCATCCTTTCTTGACCAATCATGAGTAAGGTCTTCTTATACATCATATAGGGTAAATATCTACTTAATGAACTTGAAACCACCTTATCTACTTCCTCTTTTGTTATTTCCGTATTATGTCTATAAATTTTCCTCTGGCTTCACCTGTGTATTCACCTATTTCTTCCTTTAATTGGGAAAAAATATTGGAACATGACCTTATTGGAGGTTCCCATGGCTTCAAGAACCATGGGAAGCTTTGATGCTTCTCTTTTACTTCAAGTTCACCTTCTTCTTAGGCTATACTTTGTGGTAAAGGCCCCTATTAGTTCTTAGTGAGGACTTATAAACCTTTTAGTGGTTCAGTAGGTTCTCAAAACCTATGGAACCCCTTAATCTTTTCTTCTTAATGCCATATTTATTGAGGGTTCCTTGGGTACTAAGAACCATTGGTTCATATTTCTTATGTAGAACTTTTGGTCACTTTAATGCTTCCTTCCACTACTTGCATCTTTGTCCCTTTTTCCTTTTCAGGACTTAAATGGGGACTAGCAACCCCATCAGATGTTCACTCCAAGTTTAGGTCACCCACACACTAGGATATTTTCCTTTTTTAGTTGGAAGGAGATTCACCATGCCACTCTCCAAAGGGTGTATTCCGTCTTGACAATAAGTATTTAATGTAGTCCTAGTAAGAAATAAAACCAAAGGAATGAAGATATGCATTGGTTTTAGGGATATGAATAAATATTTCCCCAAAGATTTTTTTTTGCTTCCTAATATTGACATCATACTACATTTGAGAGTTGAATATGAGATGCTATCCCTTATGGATAATTTTCAAGTTATAATAAATTTATAAAGAACTAGAGGACCTGTTAGAACTATAAACTTTTGAAAATTTCATGGCTATCTATACCCATAAGTTTCCTAAGAAGTCCACACCATAAGCATAAGAATTTGCTTTGCATAACATGTTTTTCCCATGATTTAGTTTGCTTTCATCATTTGGTCCCATAGAATTCACCTGGCCTTAAGCATTTCAATGTATAAATAATATCGGCAAGAGATGATATAGGTCTCACCGATCCATGAAGCATTTTATACTAACGTGTCTTTTTGCAATCTATCGGAAAGACATCAGGAATGTCTTACCAATGAGATTTTAGTTGAGGATTCATATCGGGCAGACATAATTCATAGTCTTAGCGAAAGAAAGATCCTATCAGCAAGAAAATCTTCATCTGTATAAGTCATAGCGAGCACATGTGTGTCATACCGATGAAGCACAAATAACTGTCACTGAGACAGAAGCCATCGGTGTAATGTCCCATAGCATTCATTTAGTCTTGTTGATAAAGCAAAGGTGGGTTTCATCATTGTCATCAAGATGAGCTTATGTAGTCTTACCAACCCCCTATGTCATAGTGATAGGATTTCATTGGTAAAGACCTGGCGATATGTTTAATCATCAGTAAGACTGGCATCATCAAAGAGGGATAGGAAGCTCATGCCAAATGAAGTTCCATTGGCAAGAAAATATTATGTCTCAGCGATCAAAAAGTAAAACGAAGGAAACATCTCGGTAAGACTTGAGTAGTCAGAGGAATGTTTGTCGACCCCTAAAGTCACAACGATACTCAAGACTAAAGACTCAGAGTGTAAGGGAGACTCAAAGCATTGGTGTAACTATAGGACTACCTAGCGATATGTGATCTGTGGTAGTCTGGGAGACTCAAGGCATCGACGGAACTACATGATGTCTTTGCGGGTGTCTGATGAACACTAATAAAGTCCCAAAATAGATGGATCACTGAGTTTTGAATACGAAAGGATTCATCCTTTCAAATACTGATGTATAAATGTTCATTTTTCGATTGTGGAATGAGATATGAATAGAGATTGAGTAAAAAATACAGTAGGATACAGAATGTCTTTTTTCTGAGACTATGATGCATGTCTAAAACAATGGATATTTCAATTGAATTTATTTGATGTGAGGACATTTTTCTAGTATCAATTATTTGTTGTGTTAATTAGAAGTATTGTTGAAGTTGTCTCCAAGGTTGATGTTTTCTAATTGTTTAAATTGATTTATCAAGGATATTTTTCAATTTATCAGTGCACACTTGTATTTGTATGATTGGATTAATTGGTTCTTTCAAGGAAAGATTAAGTCCTTTTAGCCAGTCATAGTAATTAGGAAATCTCATTTGGATCATTAAGAAGAACTCAATAGTCACATCCTTGCATGTTTATACTAGTTATAAACTTAAAATTGTATCCCAAACAATTTGAGTATCTACTAGAAAGAAGTTATTCATTTCAGATTATCATTTGACTCTGTACACATAATAAGGCACTAGTCTCTACCACTCCACTGTTTAATTTCATTCATTTTTACATATGAACACATTAGATTTTGCCTTGATATTGCTTATACAATTTATACCAAAATAAAAACTCATTTATCCACTCCCATTTTCCAGTGTGGGTAAATTGCTTTAGGAAATGAACAAAGGTCAAGTCTACTTTATTCAAATAGGTATACCCACCTAGGTCTAGCAGCACCTAAAGAGAAGAAGGTTCAAATCATTTGGCCATGTCTGTTACCCTGAAACGTTGTGAGAGCTTGGCAACCTCTCGTGGTTCAAACCTGTGTTTTTGAGAGCTAACAAATTGGCGACTCTACTGGGGATTATTGCAGGATATCTGGTTGATCATCATATAGAGTCATTGAAGAAAGATTCATAATTTGAGAAGTTTCAGAAAAAAGTGATTCTGCTGGGGAAAATCAAAAATCATTTTCCTACTTTTGGAAAAGTAGGTGGCGACTCTGGTAAAAAAACTTGATGAAGAATGGATAGACAATTTGTGTATGGAATAAAATAATATTTTAGAAGGTAGAAATTGATAAGAGAAATTAAAGAATTGAAAAAGCAACGATTGCAATTGGATAAAGAAACACTACAAATGAAACAACATCTGTTACAATCAAGAGAATTCTACAATAAGAATAAATAAATAAGTGCAAACAGGCATTGGACCCCACAAGTGCCTGATAATACAACTGGAAATCTTTACAATGGAGGTGATGCATATCATGCACAACAAAACATTTATTCACCACAACCATCAAAGCAAGTAAATGTTTATACAGTCCCTCCTAGACAAAGATTGGTAAGCCATCAAGATTATCAATATGATCAATGTCAAGTGCAATAAAATTCCAACCCACTTAAAAAATGTTAGTCAGAATCTGCAGCAAGGTACGTATCGGAACCAACAATCTAAAAATGATGAATGTTTCAAAAATATTTTGGAGGCCCTTCTTGACATAAGAAGAAATAGAGGAGAATCTGGGCATTCTTTGCTTTGCAGAATGCTAGAAATTTGTAGGCAAATACCTATGAATTACAGGCTCAACAGATCCATGTTTATTGAGTAGTTCATTAAAGTATATTGGCCCAATTCAATTCATTGTACTAAGTCACTAAAACCAGTCACTTTTGACCAAGGGAATGTGCTGATTGATATCATAGATAAGAAAAGGAATGAAGACAATGGTGAAATCATTGATAATGATGGAGAAATTAATCTAACAATGCATTCAATAGAAGAACCAGGCGGGTGATCCCATAATAGTGGTTTACAATTTTTGGCCAAACTGGACACTGAAATTATTATTTTTAACTAAATCTTCACATTCAGGCACCTATAGCGGCTAAACTGAGGAATTTGAAGATGGTGCAAACTAGAGTCTCATCAAATTTTGTTTGTAGATTCTAAAATATTTTTTCAAAATTTTTGGAATCAAATTGACGTCTTTTTCCATCTCCCACGAAAATAGATTTTTTAGAAAACAACATTTTTAAAAAAGTGATGCACACCATATAACGCATAACTTTTTTCCATGAAGGATAAAATTCTAATTCTTTCAAATTTAGATTTGTAACTCTGATATCTAGTGATTCCACTTGGCTAGATAGATTTTTATTGAATATTTTTCCTTAATCAAGTTTCAAAGTCAAACAATTACAATTCAAACACGCACCGTATAAGTAACTTTTTTTTGTATATGTCAAATTTTAATTTTAATTTTTTGTTGGATCAAGGACTTCAATATCTGGTGCACTCATATTTTTTTTTTTTTGATAATCTTCTATTTTTTCACATGTGAATAACAAAGAAATTCATTTTGATGAAAAACCTATGTTTAATAAAACTTAAAAACAAATACATAACAAAACCAAAACATATTAAAATTATATTCATTGGATAGCTTGTTCTGAGGAATACCATAATCATTTGAAATAAATTTTAAATGAATTCATTTGATCCCCCAAAATCTAAATCAAAAGTGATTTTTTATCAGCATTTTGATAGGTGTAAAGGAGACGCATTTATAGGTATGGTTTAAAACGAGCGAGGTTCTATCCAAGGGGGTTTGATCTAAGGTGATTTGATCAAACCCTCTTCAATTGGAATCATTAAAATGGAACTTTTTAAGGCTTAAATCATTATATTTTCTAAAAATATGTGATTTCAGCTAAAATTCGTTCCTCTCAGGAATTGTAAACCACCATTATGACAGCACCCAGGCACAAATGAAAATGATTCATATGATAGCCTACATGATGAAGATGAAGGTACAAGAGATCTCTCTTGCATAATAGATTATGATAGGGAAAGTAGTACATGTTATGAGGGATCCAATGAATATTCAGATTGTGAAGATGAGCCTATGGATTTTGACTTACAACGGGGTGATTCTTGCAGTTCTTGTGGTGATCAAGGAGAAGAAGCAATGAAAAATGTGGGTCCATTTGATAGTGAACAAATAGCACCTCCAGCTACAGTTGAGAACTATAGGGACACAGTTGATAATAAAGAGAATGATTTCTCTATGTTTTTGAATCCACTCCATGATGAGGATGTATCATGACACAATGAGGAAGAGTTTGAGGACAATCATGTCAATCATGATCTACAACAAGGAGATATTTTCAGCTCTTATGGAGATCAAGAAGAGGGAAAAATAATGGAAGATATGGAAGAAGAAACATGTTCACTTAGCAGTGAGCAAATTTCATATATGCTAACTCTTGAATACCAGAGATGTGCACATGAAGGTGATTTTGAAGTCCTGTGTCCAACCTACATTTGTTTTCATAGTGAAAGTTCTTTGTGCAATGATTCATTTGACTCCCAGTGCATTTCTCGAAATGATAGAGAAACCTTTTAAGTTGATCAAAAATCTATATCCATTCAAGAAGAGGTATGTGATTTAGAAATTTCTAACTCATGTGGAGAAGACATTTATTTGCATACCAAGGATAATAGGAGTCTAGCATTGATTGGTTCATATATGCATGATATTGAAGATATGAATCATAATTTAGTGTCATCTCCAAATGGTGATATGGAAGAGGTGCAAAAGGTTTTAGATTTGTTTGTCTCAAACAGTGTTGATATGATAGAATTTTTTGATTCTCAAGAGAAGCATTCTGATTGAAAATTTTTAGTACAATTGGGATATTTTTTTATAATACATAACAGTGAGCAAGCTAATGAGAAATATTGCATTGAATATGCATGTACTTTGTATATTGAGGATAACAGAGATTTGTCCCATGATGGAGAATTTGAACTGCAGAATGGTGAAGGGAATTTGGGCCAAGTTGAGCACGATGATTCTCTAAAAAATTTCAATAATAGTGACAGGGAAGATTGCATGAATGTCTTCAAGAAGAATCTGATGAACTCAAAGCAAAACTAGGTGTTTGACAGAGGAAAGTATGGGCCTTTCTTTTGGGTGGCCTTGAGCCATCATTTACCAAAATGAAGTCTTATTTTCTTGCCAAAGGAATATAGAGGATTAAGGGTTGCCAGTGCATGGAAAACTCTTGACAATCCTCTCAAAAATTTCTCTTCCATGCATAGTAGTCTAGGAAATAAAAGGAACGGGAATTGCCAGTACATGGACGATCCTGAAATTCCTTCTTTTAAAATAAATCTTTCCATGTATAGTAGTATAGAGTCATGTTCATCTCCATTTCCATTCATTCCATGCTACTCATTGGTCCATCACCTTGAAATTTTGGTCCACTCAGGTCCAAAAATTTGGATCCTTGCAATGATCTCACAATCATTCATCCCCAGACGAAGCCACTATTAGAACTATAAAATTTTTAAAATTTCATGGTTGTCTGTACCCATAAGTTTCCTAAGAAGTCCATACCATAAGCATAAGAATCTGCTTTGCATAACATGTTTTTCCCATGCTTTAGTTTGTTTTCATCATTTGGTCCCATAGAATTCACCTAGCCCTAAGCATTTCAATGTATAAATCATATCAGCAAGAGATGATACAGGTCTCACCGATCCATGAAGCATTTTATACTAACGTGTGTCTTTTTGTAGTCTATCGGCAAGACATCAGGAATGTCTTACTGATGAGATTTTAGTTGAGAATTCATAGCGGGCAGACACAATTCATAGTCTCGGTGAAAGAAAGATCCTATCGGCAAGAAAATCTTCATCAGTATAAGTCATAGCAAGCACATGTGTGTCATACCAATGAAGCACAAATAACTGTCACTAAGAAAGGAGCCATCAGTGTAATGTCTCGTAGCATTCATTCAGTCTTGCCAATAAAGAAAAGGTGGGTTCCATCATTGTCATCGGGATGAGCTTATGGAGTCTTACCGACCCCCTATGTCACAACAACAAGATTTCATTGGTAAAGACTTGGCGATATGTTTGATCATCAGCAAGACTGGCATTGTAAGAACCTGCTTCACATGTGATTAGTAAAACCTTAATTTGTTTCGTGTTTCCCTAAATAGACGGTAAGAGGTATTACAAATGATAAATAGTGTGATTGTGTAACAATATTCTTGCATTCCATTCTGACATTTTATTTAATTGTCACTACCATTAAGGTGTTAAGAACTCATAAATTATGGAATACGAATTGAAATTTTAAATGGAATTGTTGCATAGATAAATCTTAGTATATTAAGCTTGCAAATTAATGTCATACACGATCAGTTCTTACTATTGCATTGGAAATGTGCAGGAAAATAAGGATGCGAGTATGAGAAGGGAAAACCATTGAGACAAATCAAAAGACATCTTATGGTGGATATGAATTTGAACATTTTGGGGCATAGAAATAAATAGAGTTAATATGTGGTAAATTAATATGGTAAAGGTTGATATTAAAAGGATATTTAATAATGTTTCATGTGGGTGTAAGTGGGGTTAGGGGTTGGGAACCCTTATCCAAGTTTGAATTTCGGATGGGTTCTTAAATGGGCCTTTAAAGAGGGTTGTTGGTCAATTTCCTTGGTTGGGATGCAAAAAGAAACCCCCTAGGGTCTATACCATAGTGGTAGGGGTCAAGTGGCCATATAATAGTAGCCAAAGTACATGATTTGACCTTTGAAAAGTCCTCATTATGGAGAGTGACGAGTTCTGAAAAGAGGATGGGATGAAAAGATGAAGGGGTTGTCCAAGTGCATGTTTCTTCTTCAATAAGGAAAAGACTCTCATTGATGGAGGTAGGTATACTCCACACCTCCCCATCCAAAGGTTGCAAGTTGAAACTTCTATATATTTTGGGGAGGGAGAATGAGTGGGGTGTTACCCACTTCTCCTCTTGGAGAACTTTAGTGGAGATGGCAACAAAAAAAAAAAGAATGAGAAGAGGAGAGAATCCCACATATTGGAACGATAGTGATCAATGTGGTCTGGCTTGGAGAGGAAAGATGGATGAAAGAGCTCAACCCCTTCACCTAAAAGAAAATAGATAAGTTCTTCCTGTTTTCATTTACCCTTGTTTATTGGTTGTAAGTGGGTGGCATAGTGTATGGCTCATGGTTGATAATAGAAGGTAGAGAACCTAGATTCATGAAATTTGTGCAATGGTAGTTTTATTCCTTTGTAAAAATGATCTAGAAGACTCCATTTATCTTCATGGAGCTAAAAGAATTCCTTGCTCGTGGGTATGGCTAGAGCCCACGAGGCTCCACGACGCCATTATGGTAGGGTGGAGAGCAAGACTTATTCCCTTGGATACTATCTATTGTGTTCCTAAATAGTAAATGCAGTAGCAAAAGATTTATATTTGGTTGTAATGAAGAAAACATGTATACCTTGTGAGTTGTAGCAAAATACTTTCTTCAAGATCCATTAAGTAATCATTGTACTGCAAGTTGAATGGTTATATACTAAATCATTTTGTTTTCAATTTTAATGATGGTAATATGCATAAAATGGGAACAAAAGAAAGTATAATAGGGTAATGAAATGGTTATTTCGTTCATATTTATGGTGTAATTTATTCTACTGTGATAAAGTGTTATTTTTGTTAAAATAAATAAGTAAACCAAATAGGTATATGTTGCACATGTAAATAGAGTTTTATTTACTTGGCAATGCGAGTAGGCTTCAACTTGATGCTACTTCTTTCCCTCCTTATAGCTAAACTCTAAACCATATCAGGGAATTTGTAGAAAAAAATGTATGTATGAGTATTTGATCAACCAACTGGTGCAAATTTACATTATAGCAAGATGTACATCTGTTATTCAGTACTGAAGTAAAATTTTGAGAAATAGTAATTTATACAATTCCTACCAATGGAAAATGAAATTATATTTAGAAATCTATTAAATTAAGTATATATTTTCAAATATTTTCAGACTGAAACAAGAAAAAAAAATATAGATTCTATTCCCTGCGAGTAGAGGTTTTAATTAAGGCCGCTCTCCCCAGCTTCAAGCCAAAATAAATGAACTTAAATGAGATAAAATACATATATGTTAACTGCATATGAAATCTGTGAGATTTGGTTGTTGAAAACCCTCGGCTATGCCATGTATAAAGTTAAAACATATAGCTTCAATATGTTGTTCAAAAAGAGAGCAAATATATATATTGATATACTTGTAAATGTGAGAGGAAACCCAGTTTCTACATTTTGTTCTACATATGAAAGAAAAAGAAAAGTGGGGGTTTATACAAAAAAAAAAAAAAAAACTAAGTAGATCTTAGTAATGGTACAATAGAAAAACAAAATATATGCATACCCAACAACCCTCTCTGCCAACTGAACTGGGAGAGTTTTATTGGGAAATGGACAGATTTATTCAGAACAATAATAACAAAAAAATAAATGAATACACAGAGGAACAAATGAATTCCTATGAGCAGTACAATACAACACCTGAGTTGCTAGATCTAAAATAATAATAATCATAATCATAACATAGAATAACTGGGAGAGCAAAGGGGAAGCCACTTTATGATAGTCTTGATTATAAGTCATCAGCCACCACCCTCCTTATGCTCTCCACTTCTCTCCAACACTTCTCATGGTATAAAAGGTTGAACAATTACAAAAAAGAAGAAATTTCTAGCCATCAATACTTCCAGATTTGGGCATCATTTTCTCTCTTGCCATCGAGTAGGTTTCTAATACAAAAGGGAGTCAGATCTAGTGGTTATAGAGAGGTTGAGTAGCTTACTATCCTGGTTTTGTGTTGTAAGGAGACAGTGGTTATTATTTTCCTATACTCCACCAACAGTCTTAATTATCTAAGCAGAATAGGCTTCACACGTTAAGATCTTCCACAATAATCATTGGCAAGATTTTGGGCATCATGATTTATGGGCCTGTTTGTTTAATAATTTCCAGCTGTATTTGTCGCATTATAGTGTCTGACATGAATTAAGTGAAGGTCAGGAGCATCGAGATTAGATCTCACCTTAGTAAATCCCTCTTTATTACTTCAAGGAAGTGGCTTGCTTTTGTAACAACAACAAACCTACCCTATACTTAAAATGGTGTGATATGTGTGAAGGTGTTTATCCCTTAAGCAATGTCCCAACATTAATTACTCAATAAATTGACATATAGTTGTTGGTGGACTAGACCATTTGGTCTACTGTGAGAGTCTTAATGGGATGAGATAAGCATCTATCCTATCTAACATCATGTCAACTAGTGGCTCTTGTAGGAAGGGATCCTTCGGGTATTCTCTGTATCCCATAAATTCCCTGACAGTCACCTCGAGTTGGGTCAGCGCGCATGGAAGTGGCATTAAGTGTGATTGTTAAAAGGATGAAATGAGCGGGGGGGAAGTGAAGATAAGTTTATTTCAAATAGATCACAATCATGGAACAGTGGTTTGTCTAATGAGCAGATTAATAACAATAAAATTAGATTTTATAATGATGTTTCTCGGGATCAATTAATGTGAAATTACCCTCTTATTAAAGATTGGATTTCATTTTAAAAGGAGAAACTATCATGGGGCCATCTCAACGATTAGATGAAAACACTTCTATTATGAGTTAGTTGATTAGAAGTAGATCTTCAACCATCACTGTTCAAGAAAGAATAAAGATACAAAAGAAATTAAATTAAATACACTCTTCATTTAATCTCTTGCTCTTTCCTTGTTCTGCATAAATCGTGAGGTATTCTGCTAGTCCTTATCTGATTTTCATAAATGTAAAATGCTCTGTGTTACACATCAAGGGACTCTTTACAGTTGGGATAAATTATTAAAATTTAGCTTCCATAATATACAGTTTTAAATATGGTGGTAATTGTTGAAAAACAAAGTGAAGAAAGCTTGCAATATGAACTTAAATGTGTGAATGCAAATCTGAAATATGAAGATTAACCTTAGCCTTAGAGTGAAGAAAGAATGAGAGAGAGAGATAGAACAATATAACACATGCAACAACAGATTTACGTGGAGAAACCCCAAAGGGAAAAAACTCCACCATCGAAAGAGATGCAAGTATATTACTGATAATCTTCAATATTACATGCAGCAATAGACTTCTCTTATCATTCCCTGTAAATCCAGCAGCACCCTGTTACCCTGCAAAACTGAATTCTTAATAACACTAGCTCAAGGCCCCAATTTATAGAGATTTGTGAGGATGAAAACCACCATGGTTTCACCAAACAATAGGCAGCAATACCACCTAGAAAAACCCACACCTCCCTCCTTGAAATGGTCAAAAAATACTAAAAATAGCCTCTTACAGATGCTCTTACAGCTGTCATAAGGCATCTTTTATGCATGGGCACCTAGAGTCTAAAAATAGCATATTCTGTCATAGGGAATATGTCATACTGTCATAGCATCTTATGACAACTTGCATGCATGTCATAGATGCTCTTACAACACCCTATTTTGACCCACAACCTTATTTTAGAAGATTCCAAGGTGGGACGCCTAGCTAATTTGTCCTTTTCCATAAGGATAACGGTTGGTAACCTTGCATTTACATAGTCTCTTTCTGCTTGTTGGTCAAACGGTTTCACCTCTTATGGGTAAATGTACAAAACACTTTAGGAGAATAATAAAATAAAGGATTTACAAGGTTGATGACACCTAAATCCTAACATTCTCCCACTTGACATCATACATTGTAAATTACACCCATAGAGATACAATTACATAGAATTAAGTACAGTGATCAAGGCCCATGGCCTTTCTGCACCAAGAGAACTTTTCCGTGGTGTGGCTTTGTAAGAGAATCTGCAACATTATCCAAAGTGTCAACTTTTTCAATCAAGACTTGTCCATTCTCAACCATTTCTCGCACAAAGTGATACTGAACATCAACATGCTTAGTACGAGCATGATACATAGGATTTTTAGCCAAACATATGGCACTCTGACTATCACATCGATCCTCACTATCCTGCAATCAAAACCAATACCATTACCAAGTCTTGTAACCAAACTGCCTCCTTAGAGGCATGTGTAGCAGCCATATACTCTGCCAGTGGTAGACAAAGCAACTGGGTTGTCTTTTACTCATCCAACTCACTGCTCCTCCAAACAAAGTAAACACATAGCCACTAGTGGACCTTTGACTATCCAAGTCACCTGCCCAATCTGCATCAACAAAACCCTGTATGTCCAATGACTTATCAACATTGTCAGTACCATGATAAACCAAACATCAGAAGTGCCTTGCAAATATCTGAATACCCTTTTGACAAAAGTCCAATGTTCTTTACCAGGGTTAGACATAAACCTGCTTAGAACTCCCACTGCTTGGGCTATATCTGGTCTAGTACAAACCATTGCATACATTAAACTACCGACAGCACTAGCATAAGGAACTTTAGACATTTCATCAATATCATCATCCAATTTAGGACACATGTCTAAACTCAACTTAGTACCAATAGGAAATGGAATATTTACTGGTTTACAGTCCTGCATATTAAACCTTTGCAAAATAGTGTTAACATACTTGCTCTGACTTAACCAAAGCTTTCTGTGAATCCGATCCCTAATGATTTCCATCCCAAGAATATATTTAGCAGCCCCTAAATCTTTCATATCAAATGTGCCAGAAAGCTGAGTTTTAAGTTCCCTAACCATTGGCTTATTGTTACCAATGAACAACATATCATCCACATATAAGACAATAATCAGTATCTGATCATCAATAACTTTAAAGTAAACATAGTGATCCTCATCACTTCTAACAAAACCCATATTTAATGCAAATGCATCAAACTTCTGGTACCACATCCTAGGTGACTGTTTCAAACCATATAGAGACCTCTTTAACCTGCAAACCAAGTGTTCTTTTCCTTTCACAACAAAACTGTCAGGCTGTTGCATATAAATTTCTTCCTCTAGATCCCCATGCAAGAAAGCAGTTTTAACATCCATTTGTTCTATTTCTAAATCATAAGCAGCAGCAATGGATAAAATGAATCTAATAGAGGTTAACTTAGCAACAGGAGAGAATATTTCACCAAAATCAACTCCCTCTCTCTGGGAGTAGCCCTTGGCCACTAATCTGGCCTTGTACCATTCCAACTTTCCGTCTGCACCAAACTTCTTTTTATATATCCACTTACAACCAATGGCCTTTCTTCCTTTGGGCAAACTAACAAGATCCCAGGTGTCATAGTTTTTCAAAGACATCATCTCATCATGCATGGCCTGCATCCAAGACTCACATTCTTCTTAAGAGAGAGCCTCCCTGAAAGATCTAGGTTCATCATCAGTACATAACAAAGCAAATTTACAACGAAAATCAGGTGGGCTATACCTATCAACTAGATTTCATTGTCTTGTGGATCTTCTCAAAGGTGGAGTAAGAGGTCCCTCCTCATGTTCATCCTCATTGTTTTCAACTTCTTCTGTTACAACGGATTCGTCAGAACTCTCTTCTTCTTCTCCATCTTCTTGTCCATCTCTCTGTTCTTCCACATGTGCATCTTCTTGCTTAGTTTCAAAATGCACTATTTTTGACTTTTCCTTTGGTTGCACATCTTCAGAGTTAGCTCTAAATTCCCTGAAAATAACATCTCTAGAAAATATCATCTTTCGTGTTAGTGGATTCCAAAGTTTATAACCTTTAACATTTTCACCATAACCTACAAAGATGCATTTCTGAGATTGGGATCCAATTTAGACTGCTTCTCTTGAGGCACATGAACAAAATCCTCACAACCAAAGACCCTTAAATGTGAAACTGAAGGCTTTTTACCCAACCACATTTCATAAGGAGTTTTATCAACAAGAGCTTTACAAGGAGATCTATTAATTAAATAACAAGCAGTACCAACAGCCTCTGCCCAAAAGCATTTGTCTAACTTAGCACTACTTAACATGCTCCTAGCTCTTTCCATTAATGTACAGTTCATTCTTTCTGCTACCCCATTTTTTGGGGTGTGTAAGGTGTAGTCTTTTGCCTAACAATTCCTGCATGTTTGCAAAACTCATCAAATTCCTTAGAACAATATTCACCCCCATTGTCAGATCTCAATACTTTTATCTTATAATCTGTTTGCTTTTCAACCAATGCCTTAAATTCCTTAAATTTGGTGAAAACTTCATATTTTGAATGCATAAAATAAATCCAAGTATATCTTGAGTAATCATCAATGAAGGAAACATAATAACGAGATCTACCCAAAGAATCTGTATCCACTGGACCACAAACATCCGAATGAATAAGTTCTAACAATCCATTAGCTTTATTAGTTCCTTTAGGAAATGATGACCTATTTTGTTTACCAAACACACAATCCTCACAGAAATCATTTTTACCAACAGAATAATCAGAAATACCGTCTACTAGTTTCTTATCAAGTATGGTCCTAAGACCTTTTTCACCAATGTGACCCAATCTATGGTGCCACAACATACATGCATTTTCAGCGCTAGTTACAAAAGAGGAGTTACAAAAAGTAGAGGCATGTAGCGTAAATAAATTCCCTGTCTGAGATCCTTTAGCAACCACCAAACTTCCCCTTACCATCCTGCAACCAGACTTGTCAAATGTCACATGCATCCCAGAATCATTCAACTTGGAAACTGAAATTAAACTTTTTGTAAGTCCTGGAATATGTAAAACATCATCAAGGGTTTTAACCCTCCCATCACTGAAACACAATTTTACCTTTCCTTTACCAATAACCTTTTGTGAGCTATTATCACCCATGAAGACCTCTCCTCCATCATATTCTTTGTATGTAGAAAACCACTCCTTACGAGGAGTCATATGGAAGGAAGCACCTGAATCAATAAGCCAAGCATCATTACAAACTGTGTTAACTGAAATAATCAAAGCATCAGAATCACCGTTATCAGAGGAATTTTCCATGGAGGAATCTGCATTCTTTTTCTTGTTTCTACATTCCTTCTTCACATGTCCCCGTTTACCACAGTTCCAACACTTCACTCTGCTCTTTCCAGGGGTCTTAGATCGTCCTTTAGAATTATCCTTCTTCTTATCCCCTTTAGGCTCTTTCTCCTTGGGCCTACCTCGCACATGCAAGGCATCTTGGGAGCCACTGCACATGGTCTTTCTCCTCATCTCCTCTGAAAGAAGTATGGGAATAATAGTATCCAACTTAGGTTCTACACCACCACTTGTTATAGCAATAACTAGATTTTCCCAAGATTCTGGCAAAGAGCAAACCAATAAAATGCATTTATCCTCATCTTCTATTTTAACATCAATAGATGCAAGCTGACTTATAATCAAATTAAAAGCATTCAAATGTTCAGCAATAGATTCACCATCCTTCATCTTTAATGAATACAAACATCTTTTGAGATACAACTTGTTAGACAAACTCTTAGTTTGGTAGATTTCACCTATCTTCCTCCAAAGCTTGTATGTTGTGTCTTCTGAAGAGACATTCAGGAGGACAAAATCTGTGAGACACAACCGAATAGTCCCTCAAGCCTTCTTGTCTAACTTATTCCAATCTTCATCTGACAAGGTTGAAGTAGATGGCTTCTTTTCAACTGAAACTGGTAACCACTGATCTCTTTCCTCAAGAAGGTCCTCCACTTTCAACTTCCACATCTCGTAACCAGTTCCATTGAAATTCTCAATATCTAGATGAGAGGTGGAGGCCATGCTATGCAATCTTTCACAAATCTGCAAAACCCACAACACAAAAGCTCCCACTACAGCAAAAAACCTTCAACACTCTAAAAGGAAAGCGTCCCTTCCTTAACAGAACTGTTAGCTCTGATACCAAATGTTGAAAAACAAGGTGAAGAAAGCTTGCAATATGAACTTAAATGTGTGAATGCAAATCTGAAATATGAAGATTAACCTTAGCCTTAGTGTGAAGAAAGAATGAGAGAGAGAGATAGAACAATATAACACATGCAACAACAGATTTACGTGGAGAAACCCCGAAGGGAAAAAACTCCACCATCAAAAGAGAGGAAATTATATTACTGATAATCTTCAATATTACATGGAGCAATAGACTTCTCTTATCATTCCCTGTAAATCCAGCAGCACCCTGTTACCCTGCAAAACTGAATTCTTAATAACACTAGCTCAAGGCCCCAATTTATAGAGATTTGTGAGGATGAAAACCACCATGGTTTCACCAAACAATAGGCAGCAATACCACCTAGAAAAACCCACGCCTCCCTCCTTGAAATGGTCAAAAATACCAAAAATAGCCTCTTACAGATGCTCTTACAGCTGTCATAAGGCATCTTTTATGCATGGGCGCCTGGGTCTAAAAATAGCATATTCTGTCATAGGGAATCTGTCATACTATCATAGCATCTTATGACAACTTGCATGCATGTCATAGATGCTCTTACAACACCCTATTTTGACCCACAACCTTATTTTAGAAGATTCCAAGGTGGGATGCCTAGCTAATTTGTCCTTTTCCATAAGGATAAACGGTAACGGTAACACTGCATTTACATAGTCTCTTTCACCACTGTTGGTCAAACAGTTTCACCTCTTATGGGTAAATGTACAAAACACTTTAGGAGAATAATAAAATAAAGGATTTACAAGGTTGATGACACCTAAATCCTAACAGTAATGGGTAGCTCATAGTAATAGAATTTTTCAAATCAGAGTATAGGGTTCTGCATTTGGAAAACCAATAGCCTCTGATAAATGAAATAAATGGTATATGATTCTCCTAAAAAAAAAAAATTAATGCTTTGAGACTTTTTACCGAGGAATAATAAATGAAATCAAGTGTATGTTCATCTTGTGTCCTAACTGGGCATGCTTAGAAAATTAGCGCTTAAATGACAGATGATTTAAATGTTGATATTCATAAATTCCGTTTCCATTAACTATTCGTCATCTTCATGTTTGCTAAATATATTTTCCTAAAATCGTGCAGCAATACTTTATTAATAGATTAACACTTATTACTTTTCCTTACCTCTTCATAACCCGCAAGCAGTAAAACCAAATAAGTTATAATAAAATAAAACAGGTTAGAATAGAGCTCATTCCCATATGATGTTACTAGGATTTTCACTTTTAGTTATTTTGTTATTAATGTGGCTATCATAAAGCTTGGTTTTATATAAGTAAAATGTGACCAAGTCAACATATAAACCACCTATGCACCTTGAAAGAAAAATAAAATAAAATAAAATTGACTACTTTAAGGTATTTCATTAAGAGCCTTTTTATCCTATGGATTTGTGTGAAAATCTTTATTTAAATGTTCCTTTTCATGAGAAGGGAGTATTTTAATTAATAAAAAAGGAAATACTAGATACTATTAGTATTATTTTAAAGGAATTTAAAAAAAAAAAAAAGAATAGATATTAGTAGCATATCATTTAAAAAAAAATTATCTTTTAGAGTTTTTAATATTATATATATATATGGAAAATAAATTATACTTTTATAATAATTCATATAATCACTTATATATATATATATATAAACCTATATACTAAGGTGAATGCATAAATGCTTTATTAATTAATAATTAAATATAAATACTAAATATATTTATGTATGTTTGTGAAAGTAGGTATAATTCTTGTAATATAACTTTGAATTCAATATTAAAATAATATGTTTTTATGCATGTAAATTTATTAAACTACTCTCAAGTGGTTATAGTTTCATTAAGTTGCTAAGGGTTAATATAGAAATGAAGTTGGTCACTATTATACCTTTGAATTCCCTTTCATTCAAATCGAAAACCTTTGGCCACTTAACCCCTAAATTCAATGATGTTAGTAATTGGATCCAGAATTATCAAGGACACAGACAATACTATTATTTTTATGGGTTGATTGTTGAGGATAATCGACATTGGAATAGAGTGTTAAACACATCAACTCTAAAAACCTTGAGTAGCCTAGTTTGGAAACTATTGTGCTCTTAAATTAAGGATGCACGTGAAGGATCTTTGTGCACTCGACCGTGTTCTCCCCTATACCCTTCCCTAGGGAATGTAATTGTTGCTCAAGGTACTTTAGTAGGCTATCTTATGTTGCAAGGTTGGAGGTTCTTTTTGTCCTAGCTTTATTGTCAGTTTCTTTTTCTTTTAAAGAAAAAAAATTATTGGGATTTTTCTAGCAAAAAAAAAACTTGGGCATGATAGGGATCATCAAAGAGAGATAGGAAGCTCATGCCGAATGAAGTTCCATCGGCAAGAAACTATTGTACTAGGGTGCTATCATAATAGTGGTTTACAATTCCTGAGAGGAACAAATTTTAGCTGAAATCACATATTTTTAGAAAATATAATGATTTAAGCCTTAAAAAGTTCCATTTTAAGGATTCTAATTGAAGAGGGTTTGATCAAATCACCTTAGATCAAACCCCCTTGGATAGAACCTCGCTAGTTTTAAACCATACCTATAAATGCGTCTCCTTTACACCTATCAAAATGCGATAAAAAATCACTTTTGATTTAGATTTTGGGGATCAAATGAATTCATTTAAAATTTATTTCAAATGATTATGGTATTCCCTCAAAACAAGCTATCCAATGAATATAATTTTAATATGTTTTGGTTTTGTTATGTATTTGTTTTTAAGTTTTATTAAACATAGGTTTTTCATCGAAAATGAATTTCTTTGTTCTTCACATGTGGAAAAATAGAAGATTATCAAAAAAAAAATGAAAAATATAAGTGCACCAGATATTGAAGTCCTTGATCCAACAAAAAAAATAAAATTAAATTTTGACATATACAAAAAAAGTTACGCATTATACAGTCGCGCTGTGTCTGAATTGTAATCCATTTGACTTTGAAACTTGATTAAGGAAAAAATATTCAATAAAAAACTATCTAACCAAGTGGAAGCACTAGATATCAGAGTTACAAATATAAATTTAAAAGAATTATAATTTTATCCTTCATGGAAAAAAAGTTATGCGTTATACGGTGTGCGTCACTTTTTAAAAATGTTCTTTTCTGAAAAAAATCTATTTTCGTGGGAGATGGAAAAAGAAGTGCAATTTGATTCCAAAAATTTTGAAAAAAATATTTTTAGAATCTACAGACAAAATTTGATGAGACTCTAGTTTGCACTATCTTCAAATTCCTCACAGTTTAGCCGCTATAGGTGCTCGAATGTGAAGATTTAGTTAAAAATAATAATTTTAGTGTCCAGTTTGGCCAAAAATTGTAAACCACTATTATGGGATCACTTGTGTCTCGATGATCAGAAAGTAAATTGAAGGAAACATCTCAGTAAGACTTGAGTAGTCGGAGGAATGTTTGTCGACCCCTAAAGTCACAACGATACTCAAGACTAAAGACTCAGAGTGTCGGGGAGACTCAAAGCATTCGTGTAACTGCAGGCTACCTAGTGATATGTGATCTATGGTAGTAGGAGAGACTCAAGGCGTCGACAAAACTACATGATGTCTTTGTGGGTGTCTGATGAACGTTAGTAAAATCCCGAAATAGATGGATCACCAAGTTTTGAATACGAAAGGACACGTCCTTTCAAATACTGATGTATAAATGTTCATTTTTTATTGTGGAATGAGATATGAATAGAGATCGAGTAAAAAATACAATAGGATACAGAATGTCTTTGTCTGAGACTATGATGCATGTCTAAAACAATGGATATTTCAATTGAATTTATTTGATGTGAGGACATTTTTCTAGTATCAATTGTTTGTTGTGTTAATTAGAAGTACTGCTGAAGTTGTCTCCAAGGTTGATGTTTTCTAATTGTTTAAACTGATATATCAAGGATATTTTTCAATTTATCAGTGCACAGTTGTTGTATCTATATGATTGGATTAATTGGTTCTTTCAAGGAAAGATTAAGTCCTTCTAGTCAGTCATAGTAATTAGGAAATCTCATTTGGATCATTAAGAAGAACTCAGTAGTCACATCCTTGCATGTTTATACCAGTTATAAACTTAAAATTGTATGCCAAACAATTTGAGTATCTTCCAGAAAGAAGTTATTCATTTCAGATTATCATTTGACTTCATACACCTAATAAGGCACTAGTCTCTACCACTCCACTATTTAATTTCATTCATTTTTACATATGAACACATTAGATTTTTCCTTGATATTGCTTATACAATTTATACCAAAATAAAAATTCATTTATCCACTCCCATTTGCCAGTGTGGGTAAATTGCTTTAGGAAATGAACAAAGGTCAAGTCTACTTTATTCAAATAGGTATACCTGGCTAGGTCTAGCAACTCCTAAAGAGAAGAAGGTTCAAATCATTTGGCCTTGTCTGTTACCCTGAAACGTTGTGAGAGCTTGGAAACCTCTCGTGGTTCAAACCTACATTTTTGAGAGCTAACAAGACCAACATAAGATAGCCTTCATCATCCCTTCCAAAATATTCTACTACAGATTCATACATTCAGTCTTAAAAATATTTGTTCTACATATTAAATATCTATGAACATCATATTCCATGACATGTTGCATGATATTCTTTAGGATTATGTGTATGACCTCCTAGGAAATTCAGAGTATAAAGAAGATCATTGAGTTTTCTTACATCACATCTTTCAAAGACTCAAAGAGTATAAGGTTAGATTAAATATGAAGAAATATGTCTTTGGAGTCACATCAAGAAATCTCCTTCATTAGTTTTACATGTGTCATTGAAGTAGATTCAAATAAGAAAAAATAAATAAAAAACATGCCACCTCCTAGAAACCTTACATAGCTAAGCAACTTGTAGGGAAAACTTTGAGCTATTAGGTGGTTCATTAACCAACTAGAAAATAGGTGCCATCTTTTTTCACATATACTCCAAAAAAGTTGATATATTTTAGTGGGATTATTCATATCAAGTAACATTCAACTAGATTAAGGAATATATATCCAATCCTCTAATTTAGTGGCACCCAAAATAGATAGGCCTTTATTGCTCTACATCTTTATTACACAACATGCCTTAGGTGCCCTCTTAGCCCAACACAATGATAAAGGAAGAGTGAATGTCATTATTAGCTCAATAGGATATTGGTAATATGCAACATCAATTAGTCACCCACAGAGAAATCTTGCCTCATAAAAGCACTAACATTATATTCTTAATACTACTACCCATCTTATTTATAAAATTAACCCATTGAAATACTTGTTATCCAAAGCAACCTTTATTGGTAGAATAGAAAAGTGGGTATGCTCAGTGAATTTTATATTGAGTGTGTCAATCAAAATGTAATTAAGGGGAAAGTTATAATAGATCAGTTAATAAGGATACGATCCTACTCTATTATACTTTGACCACAAAAATTCTAGATAAATGTGTCCTTCATATTGAAGAATCTAAAACACAAACATTATACTTTGATGCATAATTTACCTCACATGGCTCAAGGTTTAGAATTATTTTTATCACCTACAAGATTATTTCATCCTAAAATAATTCTACATTGGCTTCCAACACAATGTAGAAAATATGAGGCATTGATATCTAGTCTAAAACTAGTAGTGCAATGGAACATATAACACTTATATCCCTTCATTGATTCACAATTAGTGGTCAAGAAATTCAATGATGAGTTCCTAAGGATTAAAAATTATACCTTATAAAGGTATGGTGGATAATTTCAAAAGTATTTCCAAGATATGTCTTTTGATAAACCTTCTCACATCAATAACAAAGTTTCTGATGCAATGGCCAGTATTGGATCTCTTTTGGATATTCCTAATGAAGCTCATGAGTATCAATTCATTATACAACAGTTCCTCATTTCTACTTATGCTATCCTAGACTTCAACATGATATGTGATATTGTTGGTCTCAACACCCTTGTAAAATGACATCTATGCCTATCTTAAAAAAAACCATTCCTCGATACATGTCACCCACCAAATGCCAATCCCTTATTCAACATGTATATCATTACACCCTCCTTCATGGTACACTCTATCATAGAGGCTATGATAACACATTTTCTTAGAGTTATCAACTCAAACAAGGCTAACCTATAACTTCATGAAGTCCACAATGGTATTTTTTTTGCTCATATGAATAAAATTATCCTAGCCAAGAAAATCCTTTGAATAAGATATTATTGGCCTGCCATTGAATCAAGTGTTTTCTTACATGTTAAAAAATATTTTTCTTGTCAAAAACATGACAACCTCATTCATGCATCATTCCAAGCTCTATATCCCATCACCACTCCATGGCCCTTTTCTACATGGGGCCCAATCTCATTGGAAAGATTTCCCACCTTCTCCAATAGCCATTAATTCATTATTATCTCTACCAAGTATTTTACCAATTGGGTTGAATTAGTTCCACTCACTTTCAAAACTAACATCCAAATATATAAATTTATCCTGAACCATATCATTTTTTTTAGCATCCCACCCACCATCATCATAGACAATGACAAGCATTTAAAAAATATTAAGTGTAATCCCTATGTGATAAATTCCATATCAAGCACAAGTGATCCACCCCATATTATCCAAAAGGAAACAATCAAGTTGAAGCATAAAAAAAATATCATAAAAATCCCAAATAAAATCGTCAATAACACTAGCTATAATTGGATCATTCACATTAATCTTACCTTTGGGCCTGCAACACTATTATTTGCACTCCCACAAGTGCTTATCCATATTCCCTTATTTATTGTGTCAAATCAATCTTTTTAATATAATTTGAGCTACCCTCTTTGTGTGTCAATTTACACCACCTCATCTCAAAGGAGGATTATCAAATTGCTTAGTTACATGAGTTGGAAACCATTGATGAGCATCATTTAACTACTCTAAATTTCCTTAAGTTATACTACCATAAGCTATGGTGTGGCTGAAAAATTTATTTGCACTAGAGATTTTGAGTTTGGAGAACTTGTTCTTTAGCAAAATTAGAATAATACTCTTAGGATAGAGAGAATAAATAGAATTTTGAGCCAAGCTAGTTTGGCCCCTATGTCATCATTGAAAAATTCAAATTAGAAGCATACATGCTAGTTACTCTCAAAGGCCATGAACTAGATAAGCCCATGATTATTATCCATCTCAAGTGATTTATTCTTAAACCATTACCACTAATGTTCCTAAAATAAAATATATATAAAAATAAAAAATAAAAAAAATAATCAAATAAAAAAGTAAAGATAAATAAATTCATCCAATGGTGAAAACCACTTCTTATGGTGCCTTAAGAAAGTACCATAATGAAATCATAAAAAATGAGTCATATGTAGTGTGCAACCACTCTAGTCTATGAGAATGTGTCACCCATATTATCTCATTCATTGCATCCCAACCATCCCTTCACCCTCTTTACCTCAATTCATTCATTTAAGTTCCATGTACATCATTTATTTTCATCATTTCATCATTCATCTCATCCCTCTTCATTATCCCCTCCATAGACATTATCTATTCATGTGATCCTCCATGAAATTTATGACCTCCCAATACTTTATCTCATTTTCATTCTTCCCCACATTCCCCCATCCATTGTTTCACCTACCTCCATCTCTTCCATTCCATTTTTATCCTTATTCATCCCACACCCTTTCCTTGATTTTGGGATCAAACAAGGGAATCCCCTTGCTAATGTTTCCTGGTGAATGGTTATCACATATCTCTCCACTAAGGCATAAGAATTTCACCTCCATCTATCAACATATCAAATTCCTTCACATTCCTCACAAATTATGATTTGATCCTTGTTTTTAATCCTACCCATCCTACCCTCCATCGCCCCATCCTTCCATCCCACTCTCATCCCATAGCCCTTGCCTTCAACATAGCATTGGATAGCAACTTATGTTTTCTACATGTGTTTATTTTTTTATTGCCTATAGTCTTAGTGCTCCAACCATCAAACCATCATGGTCACCTTCATCCTTCATATGATAGCAATCCTTAACAACTTATCTTTTTTATCACTATGTTATTTGTAGCTTCTTTCGTATTTTAGTCCATATGCACATGGTGCATTATCATCATGATCCATTATATCATGGTACATTGATAGTGCTAAAAAAATAATAGGTTGATATTTGCACACAAAGTTACTTTGAATAAATCTATTCTTCATCCATTTATACTATCCACATCTCCCTTTAATTCATCACTCTTCTTTCCATCAAAAAATGTGTCATTGTAGTTGCATCACATCCTTGTGAGATATCATCATCAATAATGTACAACCATGCAATCTATAATCATATCATCCAAATCATCCAAGTAGAATCAATCAATCTCTAATTCTCATCCATCCTTAGTTCTATATTCATGGCATGTACATCACCCCAATATGGTTTTTCCCAATTAAAATTTTTACTATAATGACAAATCTTGTCATCCTTTGTCTTTCCAAGAGACCTACTAGACTCCATTTCACCCAAAAGGGGGCATCACTTCCATTGTCATCCCTTTTCTTCTAATAAATTGGGGTAACCTACCATTAGAGCTTCACTTTATCCTACTTTTTATTCTTCTTTAACATAATGCCACTTATTTGCAACATTTTACTAAATAGGGGAAAAGTAGAAAAGCAATATTTCCATGGTACACCCTTGTCCCATTTGACTAAATAATTACATCATAGAGTCAAATCACATTCACCTTGTAGGTACCTAAATTTGGACACTTATTTTATCCAAATTTATCCCCTTTTGTCTAAGCATCCCCTTATTTGCATTAATTAAGTAATATCACTATTATTTAATTAATATCCTTAATTCTGCCAAATCCCTAAGGTATTTAATTAATGAATAAATACCTTATCTCTTTAATCCTCCATTCATCAAATGAATTAAATAAATATGACATTTATTTAATTCCTCACATGTCACATCCCTTTCTTAATCCTAATTATTCTCCTAATCTCATCATTAGCGATGTGCACATGCCTAATCCTTGATTAGGATGTGTCACATCCTCCAACTTTTACAAGTTGGCCTCTAATCTCTCTTAGCCACCTAAACATCGTCTAATCCTTCATTAACTAGCCTAATCAACCTCTCAAGGAATTTTTAATTCTTTTTATCCTTCCAAGGAATATTAAATTCCTTTTTCTCTTCCCCATGTGATCTTTGACTTGTCACATCAAGTCACATGTGAACTCTTCCACTTTTCCCATGCATCTTCTAGAATCTTTGACTTGTCACATCAAGTCACATGTGACAAGTGCTTACCTTTTTAGGCACCTTGTCTTATCCAAGGTACTTTCTACCTCTCCCTTTGGAACCTTGTCTTATCCACAAGATTCCCCAATCATGTGAATTTTAAATTCACTTTTTATTCCTCCAAGGAATCTTCTCATCTCCCAATGTACTTTCAAAGTACATTTCCTTCCTCCACATCATGTACTACCCTTCCACCTCACCTACACATCACCATTTTCAAGCCACTTCACATTCCACATGTCAAGATGTGAGGGCTTGTGGGTCCTCAACTTACCCTAGCCCTACATCTTGGCCTTGTTGGTTTAATCTCAACCATCTATTTCTCTAGAGAATCCAAAATTCCCTATAAATACCCCCTCTTTTCTCTCATTTAGGGACCTTTGCATGCCATAGCCAAACTCTTGCAGTTTTATCACTTGAAGCCACAATTAGCCATATTCTCACATCTTAGCATTTGCATCCATTATCATACAACTCCAACTATCTTGCATCCCCACCTACTTGCCATCCAAGGAGCATACAACGTCACGAATCGAAGGGCCAACCAAAAGAACAACTTGCCAAGGTGAAATGATCCATTTTGTTTTGTTAAGCTAATCATTTTCTCAATCTTGAGGTGTATGGTGTTAATCTTTATTTTTTGCACTCTTTTATTTGCTACTCATTTTCTAACCTATATTTTCACCCGTTCACATTTCTGGCATGCCCGATGGGACCCACAAACGGGTCTGTATCTTTCATTTTCTATGTTTTTTTTCTCTTTTTCCAGGTGCAAGTTGCATAAGGGCAGACCCGACCATCCAGGGGTGCAGCTGACCTCGAGGGGCAGACATGACCTGACAGACAGGCGGACCTGACCTCCATAGGTGGACCCAACCTTGTCTAAGGGAAAACATGCCCTCCATAGACTCTAGAAACTGATACTTTGCAGATTTTTCATAGAGGGGTGGACCTGACTTGATAGACAGGTGGACCTGACCTCCAAAGGCAAACCCAAACTTGCCTAGGGGTAGACCTACCCTCCACAGACTCCAGAAACAGAAAATTTGCAGATTTTTTATAAAGAGGTGGACCTAACCTGATAGAAAGGTGGACCTGACCTCCAGGGGCAAACCTAACCCTGCAAAGGGGCGGACCTGACCTGGACAAATTTTTTTAGAAGGTGAAATTTTAGTTTTCAACACTTTTTTTTTGTTGTTTTAAGTGTTTCTGACCTCCTAATGTGTCATGTTTGAGTTTGTGCAAGCATCTGATCAACATTTCACAAGAAACAAGGAGAAAAATCACTAACAAATTTTCCTTGTAGGGTTAGTTATTTATCAATTACTACTTGTTGTTTTGTATAACTTAGGCACATAGTTTAACTAGGCGTGTCAATTAATCTTGTGTGTCATGCTTGTTGGTAAGCTATTTGATGTATCCAATCCCCTTGTGCCATTTGGCGATCCTGGGTGACGAGAAATTGTAGCTTACCAAGTATTTGTGTCTCCCTTTTTTTTCTTTTTATTAGGGGACCTTCTTGGGGATTTCATCACCCCAAGGAACGATCTTAGCTATGTGTACCAGTGGGGTACATAAAAGGGGGAGAGCTAAATTTGTACCCCAATCCAACCACATTGTAATGGGCAAAGCATCAAGATGACATGAAGAGTTGGTTTGAGCCTCTAGTATCTCACTAAGGTTCCCGACTCATGCTTGTAATGGGTTGGTGTTTACGGTTTGGGCCTCATGTACCGAGTGTATATCAAGGACTCCTTAGCAACCATATTCATCCTAGAATAGAAGACTTTGTTGGCCATACCCCATTCTAGTAGTCTTAGGATTGGGCTACTTGAACTATTTTCTTTGTGCAAAACTAGTAATTCTTTGTTTAGTTGAGTCTACCTTATCCTTTGATTGATGCTTGTTGTGTTTTTAGGTCCTTTTCCTTAGTCTTCTTTTCAAAAAATCAAGTTCAGACCTGTCTAGGGGTGGACCTGTCCTCTAGGGGCGGACTTGACCCCTAAACCAGCCCCTTTTCAGTCTAGTTTAGTCAATTTTGACCAACTTTTGTCAGACATACATAATTGACCTCTAGAGGCAGACTTGACCTCTTTGAGGGGCGAACTTTCCCCCCAGGGGTAGACCTAACCCATCCCAAGGGTAGACTTGACCCTTGATTAGTCAGTTTTATAATCCATTTCATCATTTTGAACCCCTATTTCATCATTTCGAGTTCTCATTATGTCATTTTGAGTCATTGTTTACTAGTTTCGAGTAGTTGTTCACCTATTTTGATCATTCATTTACTCATTTCGAGTACACGTTCACCCATTTCAAACCTTCTTCTATCATTTTGAATTCTCGTTCAGTCATTCTGATCATTTGTTTACTCGTTCTGAGTAAACATTTATCCATTTCGAACCTCCTTCTATCATTTTGAACTCTCGTTCTATCATTCTGATCCTTCGTTTACTCATTCTGAGTAAACATTCATCCATTTTGAACCTTCTTCTATCATTTTGAACTCTCGTTCTGCCATTCTGATCTTTTGTTTACTCGTTCTGAGTAAACATTCACCCATTTCACACCTCCTTTCCTCATTTTGAACTCTCGTTCTGTCATTTTGATCATTCATTTAATCGTTTTGAGTAAACGTTCACCCATTTCAAACCTTCTTCTATCATTTCAAATTCTTGTTCAGTCATTTTGATCATTCGTTTACTTGTTCTGAGTAAACGTTTATCCATTTCGAACCTCATATCATTTCAAACTCCCGTTCTGTCATCCTGATCATTTGTTTACTCATTCTGAGTAAACATTCATCCATTCTGAAACTCCTTCTGTAATTTTGAACTCTTGTTCACCCATTTTTGTCAATCATTTACTCATTCCAAGTAATCTTTTCATTCATTTTGAACCTTCATCTTCTCATTCCGAGAATCATTCATCTATTCTTAGCAATTGTTTACTCATTTCAAGTAGTCATTCATCCCTCTCGATCATTTTTTTACTCATTCCAAGTAACCTTTCATCCATTCTAGATATCCATATCCTCATTTCGTGTGCCCGAACAACTATTTTTTTACCGTTTTCACCCAGGGGCAGACCTACCCTCCCAGGGACAGACCTGCCCTCCAGGGGTGGACCTAACCTTTTCCAATGGCAGACCTATCCTCCTAGGGGCAGACCTACCCTCTAGGGGTGGACCTGACCTCCTCCAGGGGAGGACCTGAACTCCTCCAGGGGCGGACCTGAACTCCTCCAGGGGCGGACCTGAGCTTTTCCAAGGGCGGACCTAACCTCCTCCAGGGGCATACCTTACCTTTTCCAAGGGTGGACCTAACCTCCTCTAGGGGTGGACCTGACCTTTTCTAGGGGTGTATTTTACCTCCTCTAGGGGTGAACCTGACCTCCTCCAAGGGCGGACCCGCCCTTTAAACGACATTTTCCACCATTCGTTCAGTCATTTCGAGCACCCATTTGCCCGTCATCAACACTTTTCTATAAGTCATCATTTCATCACCAAAATCACATAAGTGCTTCTAATAACATCATTAGATTCCATATCCATCATCAAATCATCCATCCCAATCACCTAGACTTCGTTTTGAGAGTTTTGATTTTTATGCCGAAACTTCTAGAGGCCATAACTTTTGACTTGGGTGTCTGTTTGAGCTGAAATTTTATAGGTGGTTGCATTATGAGGTGGCATGTGGATTCCCAATTGACCTTGAGTCAGTTTGATCCTATTTTGCCACATTTTCTAGGCCTCAAACTTTCATCTTGACCCTTAAAATTGCAATTTAGTGTTTTTTTTTAGTTTTTGAAAAATCATTTTCATTAATAACTTGGAATGCATGTCTCAGATTTGGGATTTTAGTTGGAAATTAATCCTATCTTAGTTTTGGGTATTTTTTGGGAAAAAATTGGACTCTCAAAAGTATGTCCGTGAGGTTTCCTAAACTGGCAAAATTTGACAATTTTTGAAAATTGCCAAATTTGAAAAAATCTGATTGTCAGCACCTTACATCCTCTAAACCCTGAAACTTGGTGTAGAATCAATCCCATCACATCCTCCAATCATTCTAATCTAGACTTCATCCAATCCTAATCTAAGCTTTAATCTAATCCCAATCTGAGCTTAACCAAAATCCTAATCTGAGCTTTAGTCCATCTATAGTCAAGATCTTTGGATATCGAAACAAATCTTAAGATCCCTCCCTCCATCTTCAATTTTTTCCTATTCATCCTTTCATCCATTCTGAGATTAATTCTCCCAATCTGAGCAATTTTTCATTCACTTTGATCAATTGTTTACTCGTTTCAACCTTTCATCCATCCATTCTGAACATTCATTCTCTCTTTTTTGATCATTCATTTACTTGTTCCGTGTAAACGTTCATCCATTTCAAGCCTCCTTCTATCATTTCAAACTCTTTTTCTACCATTTCAATCATTCATTTATTGATTCTGAGTGAACATTCATCCATTTCAAACCTCTTATCATTTCGAACTCTTGTTCAACAGTCCCGATTAATCGTTTACTTGTTCCAAGTAATCTTTCATCTATTCCAAACCTTCATATTCTCATTCTTAGAATCATTCATCTATTGTGAGAAATCGTTTACTCATTCTGAGTAGTCGTTCATCCATTCTGGTCAATCGTTTACTTGTTTTGAGTATTCGTTCATCCATTTTTTATCATTCATTCCTCCAATCAAATCATCATTTTCCCCATCCAAATCCCCTGAACTTCATCTCAAGTTATTATCCATATTGACCTAAGTGTCTGATCTGATCATCATCAACAACATCTTCTTAGGATTGTCATTTGTCCCTAGTCAGTCAATCATCATCATCGGCCCAATCAATCCATTTTCAATCTCAAAATGGATTCGGTGTCGTAATCATCCATTTATCCTTTAATTCGATCAATCAATATCCTAAGTTACCTAGGGTAATCTCTGAATGGGGTTTACAGTCCCTTTTGTCATCCTATTTGATCCATTATTTGATCTTATCAATCATCTCATCGATCAATCTTATCCAATCCAATTCAGTCACATCCTTATCCAATTACCTTCAACCCAATCAATCTACTTCCATCTTGAAGCAAATTCATTCTCTTAATCATCCTTTGATAATCAAATCCAATCATCAAAATCAATCCCATTACATCATCCAATCATCCTAATCTAATCTTTAATCCAATCTTGATATGAGCTTAACCTAAATCCTGATTTGAGCTTTATTCCATTCCCATCCAAAATATTTGATCCATCCTCTTTATCCTTTCATCACCATGAATCCTTATCCTCCATCAATAGTAGTCAAGGGAAACCCTAATTACATCGACAACAATAATGAAAGTCTTGTCGATCAAGAAGAATATGACATAGATCCCCTTGACACTATCATTGCTAGTAAGCTTTCTCCACCCTCTTTCCAAAATCCAATCACCCCTTCAAGTTATCTCGTTATGTCTTCATCCATGCCTAATCATGCTCCTTATGCTACCTTTGACAAGGGATATCCATCATATCCTTCATCTACATCATCCTCTTATCCAACACCTACATCCTCTTATCCTAGTCTGCCATCACAATACCCCTATCCTAATCCCCCATCCACATCCTCCTATATCAATCCTTCATCCTCATATACCCACTACCCTAATCCTACATTCACACCTTCCTATCCTAATCCAACATCCACATCAACTTATCCTAATCTAACATCCACATCTTCTTATCCTAATCTGACATCCACATTTCCCTATCTCAATCCGCCATCTCAATCTTCCCATCCTAATCCACCATCCCAATACCCTTACTAAAATTCACCACATGAATCCTTGTGTCCTAATTCTCCATTCCAATACCCCTATCTTAACCCTTCATCTAATCTTAATCTCCCATGTATTCCCAGTCTTGCATCCAATCCCATTTCCCCATCTAATCCTTGTCCACCAATCCCTAGTCCTAATCCCCCAATAATCCATAATCCCTCATCCACTCCTACCACGCCATCTTAGCCTAGAGTATTCAAGTTTCTCACTCCAAAAGTTCTCCAAGAACTTATAACAAAGAAGACATCTCCCACTCCACACCTTGAAGTTGTGGAATCATGGCATCCCAACCCATCATTTATGGTCATTAGTGACGAAACCCTTCTCCACCCAACACCTATCATTGATGATACCACCCCTAGCACCACTCAAACCATCGAAACCATCACATCCTCTAAATCCATTGAGCCCCCATCTCCTACCATCACATCTACCGAATCCATTGAACACCCACCTCCTACTCTAAGAGTCGTCAAACACATCGACGACACCCAGATCCAATCCATTAAAATCCATTCCCATGAATGTTTTGAATCCTCCATCCCTCCATCTTCCCCACTTGAAGAGTCCCACCAAGACTCCATTATCATGCCTCTCGCACACGATGAGTCATGCCAAGAGCCTAATCCAAAGCATGCCAACATATCCCCTTCTCCAGATCAAGATCCTACCATCCAATCTAGTCCACCTCAAGATCACAGTCCCCCATCCATTCCATCCCATGATCCCCTTGTCATTCAAGATTCCACCGCTCCATCTCCATCTCCATCGCATGAGCCCACTACCACAAATCCAAATCCTATCATATCCCCTCATCCCTCTCCTGATACCACCCATCCAAATGTTGCTATCCCATCATCTCCCTCTCATGATCCCCCATCATCGCCTAAAATTGATATCCCCACACCGCTTGCATATCCCCTTGGTACTCTCACATTCTTCTATGGCGGCCTCCTCGCAGAATAAAAACATAGCATATATACCACACATCATCATCCACCTAATAATAGACTCACATCATATTTTTAGACTAACACAAATCCTATCATGGATCACATGCTCAAGAACATGAACTATCAAGGAAAAGGTTTAGGCCTTCATGAGAAAGGTATCTTAGAGCCCATCTAGGTCAAAGAACAAATATGTATGCAAGGTCTTGGACCTATTTCCCAAGACTCACAATCTAAAGATGTTGGTACAACCTCTAGACGTCATCAACGAGCCTCTTCCAAAAGAAGTATAGGCTCTTCCCATCGCTCCACTAGATCATATGCGTCCATCCCTCCTCCTTCATCATATCACCTCAAAAAAACCATCCATATTCCTCCTTCATCTACTCCATCCATTTTGGGTCCTTACATCCCTCCATCCACCATCTCCCATCCTTCATCTGCTCCATCCATTTTGGGTCCTTATGTCCCTCCACCCACTACATTTGTTTTGGGCCCTTATACCCCAAAATCACCTCCTCCATCTCATCCTATTCATCCTTTCATCCATCCATCACCTATCCATGTCATCCATCATAAACATCCCTCTTGCATGTCCCCTAATTAGGATCAACAAAGGAACATACTACACATCATCCATCTACACATAATCCTCATAATCCTACCTCTATCACTCCATATCATCCATCTCCTCGCCTCCATCCCATTTCTATCAAAAGTACTTTGGATGTTAAAGTAAAAATGCATAAATCCAAACATCCACATAAATATAAAGCTCCCCATGTCCCTTCTAAAATACATGGTGAAGAAAAGAAAAATCTAAATCCAAATCAAATCCATAGGCCACAAAGGCCCATCAAAGCAAAGATCAAAACCATGTGGATCCCAAAGAAAAAAGATGCAATTCCTTCAAATGAAAAATATGTAACCACATCCAACATTGCTCATCCAAAAGCTAATCATTTTCATCCACCCTCTCCTAAAATTCACTATTCCATCTCCTCCATTATCCCTACATTCTCCATCCATTAATCCTCTTATCTTTTCATATCCACCACCACATGTGTCAATGTTGGTCTTGACAACATCTCCCCATCACATATCCACCCCATCATTCCATGCATACACTTTCCAACATCCCACCCATTATCCTACATATCTCCCCTCTCAAATCCCTCTAATTCATCCTCTTGCATAATCCATTTCTTTGAATAAGGTTGTAACAACATCCAACAGTTGGTTCAAGCATAGGCTCTTAATACCTCATATAGAACTTGATGCTTGAGTCCTTCATCCATATCCTTATCGCATATCTTCTAAATCCCCTTATCCACATCCCTATCTTTATCCATCCCCATCCACATTCTATCCAAAAAATCCAAACAAGTCAAAAAATCCAAGAAAATCAAAAAAATCAGAAAAATAAAAAAATAAAAAATAGTAAAGAGAAATAATCCATCTAATGGTGAAAACTTGGAAAAAAAGTGCCTTGGATAAGTACCATGATGAAAACCTGGAAAAAAGGAATCATGTGTAAATCCCCCATCTAGTTTCCTTCCGCACTTGGGGGCAACTGCATCCCCTTCAACCATCTCCTCCATCCTATCTATCTTCCACATCCTACCATCATATCCAATTTATCTCTAAATCCCTCTATCCTCCTTCTAATCTTGATATGGATAGGGGAAAACATATAAACATGCTTTGGACACCTCTTGGCATACATTCCCCTCATCTGCACACTAGCCTAATCCTTATTCGCATTCGTCTACCTTCCTTGTCCATCCATCATGCTACCATTAATCTCCCTTCCTTATCCAGGCATCCTATCCATATCCATATCACTCCCTTATTTTTACCATTGTACCATCTTCCATCCCTCATGCCTCATTATATATGACATATCTAGAGTGGGGCATCTTCTTCCTTTGTGACATAAGTCCTTGGAGACATCATTCATCCAAACAATCCCTGTCATCTTCCCATCCTTATCTTCCTACCTATCTTTATATCCTTACCAATCCAAGCAATCCTTTTCATCTCAATATCCTTATCCCCCTCTCCATCCATCATAGCATCCCTTCCATCTCCTCATACTTATCTTCCTATCTATTCACCTCTATCCTCATCCCATCTCGTACTCCCTTGTCATTGATATCTATCTATAGGCTACTCCCCATGTAACCCAATGCCATCTATCTCATCACACATCTTTTCCATCTCCTATCCTTTCTCATCACTCATCTATCTGTCATATCATCCTCCCAATTCATTTTGATGATTTGGATAACTATCCCATCCCTGAGCTTCATGTGATCGTCATCATCCTATCCAATCCACTAGATTTATCCTATCTCATCATCTTCATCTCATCATTTTCTCCCCTTCTCAGAGTTATCTTCTCATCATCCTTTATCCATCATTTTTCTTTGGCCTTATGTCTAACTTCGTTGACACTGCACTTTCACGTATGCAAGGTCAATCATTTGATCCACCCCAGGGGCTCTTCTATTGTCTATCATCAGTCTTTCTACTATGTTTGTCCGCTCCTTTATCGCCTATCATCGTCCATTCTACTTTTTTCTATCTAGTCTTTGTCATCCATCATTGATCTTCATCATCCTCTTTCCACTTTTATCCATGGTCAGTTGTCAACCTTTTATCGAACTACAAGGGCTTTGCACTTTCACGTAGGCAAGGCTAATCTTTGATAGGCCCCCAAGCCCCTAGGTCACTAGGATGTGTCAGTCTCCTATCTTGTGTTGTGTCATCAAGCTATACCCTTATCTAGCTAGTTCTTAAAAAATTGTATCATCAGATCCAATCAGTTCTAAATATCCTGCGTCATATCAGTCTTTCAGTTTAGTATCCATCGTTGGTCTCAGCAGGATGCATCCTTCCTAACAGATCTCATCAATCCCATACATCCCCTTGATCCTATGGAAAAGGAGGTTTAAAATTGATTACGATATTTTGATGCTTTTGGATTTTGTTTATCACTTGAGCTCCCTATCATCACTTGTCATGGTTGCCTTGATCCATCATATCGTGGTGTGCTTTGACTAGTCAACATAGGGGCGTATCTTGATCTTTTCTTTGTTCTTGTCTTCTCGGTTGTCCCACCTAGTACCCACCAAGATCCCTGAGGTCTTATGTTACGTTGGGGCATCCTTGTGTGCTTGTGGTTATCCCAATACCTGGCCTGACCAAGGTCATCACGACATTGGGGTGTTGGGATAGCCTTCTTGTTTGATGTGTTTTTTTCATGCATTAGACACTAATCTACCTTGGTCCTTTATACCTTGGTGTATCGTGTCTTCTACTATAGCAAAAATCAATGCTCCTAAAGATGGAAAATTGCATTTGGATTTCATTTCATATCCATCCTCTCATCTATCAAAATACCCCCCATCCATTCATCCTTCATCACTCTCCCCTGCCAATCTCCTGTTGTCTTTTCTTCCTTTCTTACCCATCACTTTGCATCATCTTCCTCATATGCCCTTTGCATCATCTTCCTCATATACCCCTTGCATCATCTCCTCCATTTCGAGAGCACACCCGTGTTCTCTTGAACCCACATTTCCTCTCAAGGGGGCATCCTTCATCCCTAATTTTCATCATTTTTTCCCTTCCTAGTCACTCCTTTGAACGACTAGGGCATCCTTCCCAATCTAACCATCTTATTTTAGGTTCTATGTTTTAATATTCTTTGAAATGATGCTACTTCGTAACACCATTTCAAGGAGGGGAAAAATGTAGACACCTAAATTTTGACACTTAGTTTATCCAAATTTATCCCCTTTCATCTAAGCATCCCCTTATTTGTATTAATTAAATAATATCGCTATTATTTAATCAATATCCTTAATTCTACCAAATCCATAAGGTATTTAATTAATAAATAAATACCTTATCTATTTAATCCTCTTTTTCATCAAATGAATTAAATAAATATGACATTTATTTAATTCCTCACATGTCACATCCCTTTCTTAATCCTAATTATTCTCCTAATCTCATCACTAGGGATGTGCACATGCCTAATCCTTGATTAGGATGTGTCACATCCTCCAACTTTTTCAAGTTGGGCTCTAATCTCCCTTAGCCACCTAACCGTCCTCTAATCCTTCATTAACTAGCCTAATCAACCTCTCAAGGAATTTTTAATTATTTTTATCATTTCAAGGAATATTAAATTCATTTTTCTCTTCCCCATGTGATCTTTGACTTGTCACATCAAGTCACATGTGAACTCTTCCCCTTTTCCCATGCATCTTCTAGAATCTTTGACTTGTCACATCAAGTCACATGTGACAAGTGCTTACCTTTTTAGGCACCTTGTCTTATCCAAGGTACTTTCTACCTCTCCCTTTGGAACCTTGTCTTATCCACAAGATTCCCCAATCATGTGAATTTTAAATTCACTTTTTATTCCTCCAAGGAATCTTCTCATCTCCCAATGTACTCTCCTTCCACCCCACCTACACATCACCATTTTCAAGCCACTTCACATTCCACATGTCAAGATGTGAGGGCTTGTGAGTCCTCAACTCACCCTAGCCCTACATCTTGGCCTTATTGGTTTAATCTCAACTGTCCATTTCTCTAGAGAATCCAAAATTCCTTATAAATACCCCCTCTTTTCTCTCATTTAGGGACCTTTGCATGCCATAGCGAAACTCTTGCAGTTTTGTCATTTGATGCAACACTTAGCCATATTCCCACATCTTAACATTTGCATCCATTATCATACAACTCCAACTATCTTGCATCCCCACCTACTTTCCATCCAAGGAGCATACAACATCATGAATCGAAGGGCCAACCAAAAGAATAGCTCATCAAGGTGAAATGTTCCATTTTGTTTTGTTAAGCTAATCATTTGCCCAATCTTGAGGTGTAGAGTGTTAATCTTTATTTTCTTGCACTCTTTTGTTTGTTGCTCATTTTCTAACCTATGTTTTCACCTGTTCACACACCTAATGTACCCCACCTAATTAAATAATCATATTATTTAAGTAGTTTCTTTTTCTATCTTAGATTATTAAATTATTAAATTATTCTATTTTCCACTACACATAGATAAAATAATTAAATAATTTTATTATTCAAAATTGTGGCTATATTTTATCCAATAAATTCTAATAATAATGGTGTTTTTTAATTCACCTTTCCTCCACAATCCTCATGATTGCAACAACTTATTATTTTTGGGAAGTGTATCTTAGCCCTACACATTCCAAGAAACTCCATCATGACCCTCCACTATCTCTTCAATCCTAGGGAAGTCCTCTCATTCATCCACTGCCATTGATCTTTCCATCACATCTCCACCATTTGTTGCCTCTCCCAAAAATCTATAAATTGAGGCATCATCTTATGCATCTTATCCATTCCATTTATGATCTAACTATATACTATCAAAATAGGTATCATTTTTGCACAAAAGCATCCACATTTCAACTATCACTGGACCAAGTCAAGCATGCAATGGATGTCATGGGTAAGTTTATTTTAGTTGTTCACTTTACTTGTTTGTTTTGAATTCCATGTAAGATCTATTTGAGGTTTGCTTTTATTTGGAATAGAAGCTTTTATTTACTTGTGTTTCATATTTGCATTTTAAAACTAAGGTTCGCAAACCCTTGTAGAACCCTCGTGGAGAGAAAAACCTAGCCTCCAAAATATTTTGATTGAATGCTAAATTTTGAATTAAAGTTACACTATGTTGTAATGGGATACATATATGCTAGGCTAGGTAATTACAATAATTAAGTGATTTATTGTAGAGTTAGGGATACATATATGTTAGGATATCTAATCACTTAATTATGCACTCCAAGTACTTTACAGTTTTTACCATAGGATCCTCTCTTATTGCTTCAAAAACACACTAAAAATTAGGAAGAAATGCATCAGGATTTGGAAGATATGCATTTTCAAAATAAATAGGGCAGAAACCCTAATTTTGCAATAAATCAATAAAATTTTCTTTGATTTATTTGAAATTTGGATTGTAGTTACTTGAATACTCTCTTCAGAACCCCTTTAAAAATATGACAACAATTCACCAAAATTTGGGAGATATGCATTTCACAAAATGACCTCCAAAATTGAGAACAATGCCTTGTTGTCATGGTGCCAAGATCATGCTCTGATAGCACTTGTTATGAAACAACTTGAAAAATTATAATATAATATGAAATATGATGCAAATACTTGATAATAATATGCCACTTTGAGGGGACAACCTCCTAATCCACTTCAGGGGGGATACCTCCAATATTCTTCAACAAGAATTCCATATGATTCAACATAATGATAATAACCTACCTATACCTCCTATATATACCATGCATATGTTGGCATATTGTTTTCATTGATATAAAAAGTGTTATGGATACCAAAGGATATATAAAAAATGCAATGGATCAAGTTTTGGAAGTTTTGATGATGATTGATGAAGGAGCATGGTTTGTAGTTGTTGCAATGTTGCTCAAAATATTGTCATGAAATGTTCTCATGACACTACAAAGGTGGCTTCTAGTTGTCTGAGGTTAAATTAGTATACAAATCCGATATGGTTTTCTCAAGAGCTTCATAGAGATGTAATTTTTAAGTCCTAATGACAAATGGTGCACTCGAAAAGGATTTATTTATGCTCTCGGACAAGGTTTAGGTTTTGTTGGTTAAACCCTAGGTTTATAGTCATGGCAGCTAAACATAAATTCTATTTTTTCATTGACTATGTATTATTGGTTTCAGGTCATATAAGTCATAACTTATGTCTTTGAACTCCTTTAGTGATCAGCCCCAAATTACCTATCCTTTTGGTTGATGGTGTGTGTGCTCATAATGAATATCAACGATGCATGTTCATAGGTTGGAGATCAATGATGTCTGCTAGCCCGCTCAATTTTTGGTGGGTCCCAGCTAAGTCTTGTAGGGCAACAAGGAATGGTGTAGATTGAATGGAGCTGATTCAAAGATGAACGATGTATGAATGGTGGGACCAACAAAGTTGGATATGAAGTTAGTGGAAGGTGATGTCATGTTGATAGATGGCGACAACCCGCCAACTTGCTATGTTTTTTTGGGCCTGAATCTTTCACTAGAGATATAGTTGGGAATAGTGAAGATTGGATGACATTGATCAAATGGTGTTTGAGGCTACTAGCTATATCGAAGAGACATCAATATATTAGAAGGATTTATTTTAAGTCCCTTGGACATAGCAATAATAGAATCAACAGTTGTGATTGAGTTGATGATAATCAAACGAAAAAACCTCATTGAGGAGACATATGAATATTGTTGAGATAAATAATTGGTCCCTTCAACACTCTGATGGTGGGACCCAAGAGGAAGGTGATAAAGGTGGATGGTGACATGCAGATAGGTGGCCCCTTATAGTTGAAAGATAGACTAATTCACATCATTATTGTGAATTGTGTGGAAATGATGTGGATGAAAAATAGTGACAACCCACTGAGAATCAATGGGCCCATTGTCGGAGCTCACGGTATAGCAGGGAATAGTGCAAATTTAAAGATGAAGATCTAATAGTGACCACCTAGGCTTGTGTACTAAAGTGAAGATTAACGGTGTTGGTTTAAATAAGATTGATCTAATGGTTGCATTTTAAAGTCGGGTGGTGAATAAGATCAACAAAAATTATTTAAAGAAAACCAATCTAACGATCATATTTTAAAGGTGTCAAGATGAAAGGAGAGCTAGAGGATCATGATGCGAAAGTTATACATTGATAGCCTGGATTCAAATTTGAAGACATCAAATGGCTAAGTCCATGTAAATAGCGGTTTCAACTAGTAGCCAACATAATAAATGAATTTAATTGGTTTACCTACTCTAGAGACCAGTTGATTGGAGATTTGATATACAAGGCGGCGACATAGATTTCCAAAGATATCGATATCAAATCAAATCAGATAAATAGAGGAATAAATTAAATGCATATTTGATCCTAGGGTTTTGTAGATTGCTATTCTTAGAAAATTCTCTATATTTGAATTTAATGTGGGCGTCCCTCGATGCAAAGGTTGTGTGATGAAGAAGATACCAGGTAAACCCTAATAGAGATTAGGAATGTGGATGAGAATCTCAAGGTAATCTCAACATATTAGTGAAGAATATACAAAACTTTATATCAAATTTTTTATGATGTGTGGAATAGAAGAGAGTGAGAGAGTGAGAGAGTTGTATGTGTAGAGAAGGGAGTTGCAGAAATAGCAACAAAGATTTGAGCAATTTCAAATAGCTTGCGACATGGAATTGTAATCAAATTGTAATACTCTGAACTATAAGTCTGATTGGTGGGAGCCATCAGATATTTGTGTAGGTGCTTATATTAGGGAGTGGGTTCTTCCTTGGAGTGGTTGCTCCTAAAACTAGGGGATTGGTGTCTCCTTAGGGTTGGTTCCCTTATATCATTGTAATTGAATATTGGATTGTGAGGTTGGATTAGAAAAGTAGCTCCTAGCAGCATTTCTCATTGTGGATTTTCACGTCTTGGGTTTTCCATGTAAATTGTGTGTTATGTGATGCTTGTGTGTGTGCATGTTCATGTATTTACATGTTAAGTCTCAATCTATGATTTTTCCAAACAATGCTACATGAAAAGAAACAAAATTGTGGATAATTGATAGTGGATGCTCCAAGCATATGACTGGAGATAAAAGAAAATTTATTGAACTCAAGAATTGTAAAGAAGGATCAATAAGCTTAGGTGATAATACTGTTGTTAAGATTTGTGGTAAAGGAATCTTGAGCTTAGATGGGAAGAATAAGAAAAAATATGTCCTTTATGTTGAAGGGTTGAAACATAACCTTCTAAGTGTTAACCAGATGTGTGAGAATGGTTACAAAATTGTATTTAATTCTGAAGTCTTCAAAATAAGAAAGAATGGTAATACAATTGCACAAGGAGTAAGGAATGATACCAATCTCTACAGCCACTATGAAGTAAAAGGTAAAAATTGTATAATAAGCCAAGCAGATGAGAGTTGGTTGTGGCATAGAAGATTGGGACATGTTAATTTTGACAATCTGGCCAAAATAAGGTCAAAAAGGTCAGTAAGAAACTTGCCTAAAATAACAAAGCTTACAAACACTACCTGCAAAGGATGCTAGTGAGGAAAGAAAACAAGAGTTAAGTTTCCAACAAAGGATTATTCAACCACCAAACCCTTGCAAATAGTTCATACTAATCTATGTGGTCCCACAAAGACAAGAGAATTGCAAGGTTAGAGATATTTTATGCTACTAATTGATTATTATACTTACAGAATGGCATGGGTAACCTTTCTAAAGGAGAAGGTTGAGGTATTTGAGAAGTTTAATATTTAGGAAGATGGTGGAAAAAGAGACTAGGAAAAGAATTAAGTGCCTAAGATCAGATAGAGGTGGATAATTCACATCAAGTGAATTAAGTGTGTATTATGAAAATCATGGAATTAAGATACAATACTCTGCACCAAGAAATCCACAACAAAATGGAGTTGTATAGAGAAGAAACAAAATAGTTAAAGATATGGCTAGAGAAATGTTGAGGGAGGCCAAGTTTGCAGATACTTTTGGAAAGAAGTAGTTCACACTATAGTGTACATTCATAACAAAGCTCTTCTAAGAGAAAATAGTCGCAAGAATCCATATGAACTGTGGTATAGTAGACTTGCACCTGTCAAGAATTTCAAAGTGTTTGGTAGTAAATGCTAAATAAAGAGAGAAGATGAAAATTTGGGGAGCTTTGATTCAAGATGTGATGAAGGAATATATTTAGGATATTCCACTCAAAGCAAAGCTTGCAAATGTTATAACAAGAGGCTGCACAAGATTGTGGAAATCATCAATGTCAAGGTTGATGAGAATATGAATCATGCTAATTCCAACAAAAATAACTTTGAAGATAAATCAAAATATGAAGAAGTTGTTGTAAATGAGGAAAGTGGGAAAGAAGAATGTGAAGAAGAGGTTGAACAAGCACCTACAAAGTATGTGGAGAAGGATCATCCAGTAGATCAAATAATTGGTGAAAAAAATGGAGTTCAGACCAAAAGAAGGCTTGCAAAGAATAAAGAACAAGTAAAATTTTCTCTCTTGTCTCAAATTGAACCAAAGAGTTTCATTGAGGCTAGTAAGGATGAGAGTTGGATAAAAGCCATGGAAGAGGAGCTCAATCAAATTGAGAAGAACAAGACATGGGAATTGGTTCCTAGACCACCAAAAAAAAAAGTAATTGGCACTAAATGGGTATTCAGAAATAAGCTAAATGAAGATGGATTTGTGGTTAGGAATAAGACAATATTAGCACTCAAAGGGTATGCACAAGTTGAAGGCATTGATTTTGAAGAAACATTTTCACTTGCTGCAAGTTTAGAAGACATTAGTTCTAATGTTTCTTGCATTTTCAATTTATAAAGTGTTTAAAGTGTATCAAATGGATGTTAAATATGAATTTCTGAATGGAAATCTTGAAGAGGAAGTCTGCATTGAATAGATAGAAGGTTTTTAGCTATCAGACGATGATGACTATGTATGAAAATTAAGGAAAGTGTTGTATTGTCTAAAGCAAGCATCAAGAGCTTGGTATTCAAAATTACAATAGTACCTACAACAACAAGGTTTCAGGAAAGGATGTGCAGATAGCAATTTGTATTTCAAATCTGAGGGTGAGCACTTGATTGTTGCTGTTGTGTATGTGGATGACATCATAAATGGTGGTAGCAATGATAAAATGTGTAAATTATTTGCTACACATATGCAAGACGAATTTGAGATATCAATGTTGGGAGAGTTATCATTTTTCCTTGGTTTACAAATTGCACAAATAGAAAATGGGATATTTATATCTCAAACTAAGTATGCTAAGGAAATGCTCAAGAAGTTTGGTATGGAGGATAGTAGACTGGTTAGTACCCTGATGATAACTGGCTGTAAATTAAGAAAATCAAAATGAATCACTAGATATAAATCAAACTATGTACAGGTCAATGATTGGAAGTTTACTATACTTGACTACATCAAGATAAGATATTATGCAAATAGTGTGAATGGTAGCAAGATTTTAGGCTGCACCAAAGTAGTCTCATGTCAACACAGTGAAAAGAATATTCAGATACATCAAAGTACTATTGATTATGGACTATGTTATCCCAAGAGCAAGGATATTTCTTTGATAGCATATATAGATGTTGATTGGGGTGGATGTGTGGATGATAGAAAAAGTACAAGTGGAGGAGCATTCTTCTTGGGAGGTAAGTTGGTTTCCTGGATGAGCGAGAAGTAATAATTAGTCACTTGTTCCACAACAAAAGAAAAGTATGTAGTAGCAACAACATGTTGTACTCAAGTCCTATGGATGAAGTAGACACTTAAGGACATTAAGGTAGAGTACAATGAACCTATCTCTATTCTTCTTGATAATTCAAGTGTAATAAACATCTCAAAGAATCTAGTTATGCACTCTAGAACATAGCACATATCCATAAAGCATCACTTCATGAGAGAGAAGGTTGCTGAAAAAAAGGTTAGCATGGAATATGTTCCCACCAAAGAAAAAGTAGCAGACATTTTCACCAAGCCTCTTCCAAAGGATCAATTTGAATATTTGAGGAAGAAGTTGGGAGTCATTTCTCCCACATTATATCACTAAATATTAGTGATAGGGAATGAATCCAGAGGGAGCTTCATTGGTTCTTTACTCTTCTCTAGAAAAGTAAAGATAAATCAAGTCAGATAAAACTTGTTTTACAAATTTCTAACGACTTGATGGTTGCGAGTTCAAGGATCCCCACTTTCTCTTTGAATTGCTTGTCAAAGGGGGAGTATTGTTAAACAAGACAACTAAGAGGGGGGGTGAATCAATTGTAACAATTTTAACCCTTAGACTTAGACCATAGGTTAGAACAATTATTATTCACAAATCCCTTACTCTGCTAATGTGATTAATCATTAAGTGTAAATGTAAAAACTGAAAGCAATAAAACCATACACGCAATAACACTAGATTTACATGGAAAACCCAATGAGGGAAAAACCATGGTGAGGATTAGCTCACAATATAAAGAATTCTAGAATTGAATACAAAGGCTCACGTCCAAATTAGGACTCACTATCCAAAGAGGGCTTACCACCCAGAGGGCTTACTGCCAAAGAATTACAAAGAAGATAAATGAGATTTGTTACAAAAAGAAAACGATCTCAATGTAATAGAGATTTCACCATAGTTCACTCACACACTTGTAGACATGCGTGAATGATAGAGTGCACCTTTAGCTCACTTCCTCTAGAAACTCACCACTTGAAATTTGCACTAATTTGCTCAAACTCACATCACACACACTATTTTGCATCTATCTCACATCTATCTTTCTCTTGCATTCATCTTTCACAAACATATCAACTTATATTTATACCATCTTCAACCTTGAAACTCATCCAAGGTTGGCCACACACCATTTACATTTACATATTCAAATTAGGTTGGTGCTAAATTTTCTACAATGGAATTATAATGAGGGTGACCCAAAAACACATTTAATGACCTAAATAAATCCCAACACACCTCAACACACTTCCATAAAATTTATGAGTAGTGTTTAACACTTGAGGTAGGCCAATAACTGTGTAAAACACATAAAATATTTGAGCACACACAACCTTAACGTGATCCAATCTATCTAGATAACAAACTTAATTTGAACATGATCATATCAACTTATTTTCAAAACAAGTCCTAAAACCACAATACAGAGAAATCTAGAGCAACTACATTTCTCCAAACCACAATTAGATACATAGAAAAGCATAGTACACATACTGGTGAAAATATCACATTGTACAAAAATCTAGAGACCCAAATTCTTGATATAGCAACCATAAACAACCATGAAAAATATATCTAAACCACACAAGCGTAGGAACACATCCCGGAGAAAAACCCAGAGCAGACCAATAAACCTTCCTTATTACAATTTTCTCAATATCCTCGATATATACAATCAATAAGATATCAATGACAACAACTACCAGTAGATAACTAGTTGACATCAATGATAACACCTTCATACTTGCAACAATATCCCCCTTTGCCATTGATGGTAACACATGATATGAAAAAAAATAACCACCAAAGAAAACACAATAGCTTTGAATCATCAGTCTTATGATTTCACCTCTCCCCCTAAGTAGATAAACATTTTCACATGATAATTTCTCCCCGTTTGGCATCAATGGAAAAGGAAAAATATATTTTACATTATTTTCCCCTTTGATATTAAGAACATTACAAATACTAAATACTCCCCCTCTAGGAGTACACAAATAATTCCTCAATGACAACACATGACACTACTTCCTCCCCCTGAGAGGTAGCCACCAAACATCAGTCCAGAAGAAGGATAGATCCATATATCCACTAGAATAATGCATCTCCATATGCATCTAGTTTAAGAAATGAGGGGAAATAACCCCTAACTTCTCTCAGAGATAGTCAAAAGTATCTTTAGAAAGAGCCTTAGTAAATATGTCAGCAACCTGATCCCTTGTAGGTACATACTCAATATTTACTTCATTCTCCACAACCTTCTCTATCAAAAAGTGATACCTTATTGATATGTTATTTTTCTTTTGAGTGCATCATTGGATTCTTTGAAAAGTTAATTGCACTTGTATTATCATAGAAGATAGAAATAGGATCATCATGTACATTACTCTGATATCCTTTAAAGTCTGTCTCATCCATAAAACTTGTGTATAGCAAGATGTTGTAGCAATATACTCTACCTCTATAGTGGATAAGGAAAATGAATCTTGCTTCTTACTTAACCATGACACCAATCTGCAACCAAGAAAGAATGCACTGCCACTTGTACTTTTTTTGTCATCAACACAACCTACCCAATTTGCATCTGTATAAGCACTTAGTGTAAAATCAGTATCCCTAGGATACCACAAGCCATAACCTAGAGTTCCATTAAAATATTTGAATATCGTCTTAACAGTAGCAACATGTGTGTCTTTAGGATCTTCTTGAAATCTAGCCACAAGACAAAATGCATGTATGATATCTGGTATAGTAGCAGTTAAATACAACAGTCCTCCAATCATAGATCTATATTTTCTCTTATTGGACTTAGGTGAATCATCATCTTTACTCAATTTGCAGACAATCACCTTAGGTGTGCATATCGGTTTGGAACCATCCATCCCAAAACTTATTCAACATTTCTTTTACATAATTTGACTATAAAATAAAAATCCCTTTTTGTGTTTTATTAATTTGTAGTCTAAGAAAGTAATCTGTTTCACCAAATATAGACATCTCAAATTATTTTTGCATTTCTATAGCAAACATTTTGCACATTATTTCATTTCCTCTAGGGATAATACCATCAACATATACAACCCATATCAATATTTTGTCATTAGCAATTTTGAAATAAAGATTGCTATCTACCATACCTTTATTGAAACCTTGTTGAATTAAGTATTTATCCAACCTTGCATACCAAGCTCTAGGAGTTTACTTCAATCCATATAAAGCCTTCTTTAATCTGCATACCATATCTAGTTGATCTGACAACTAGAATCCTTTTAGTCGTTTCATGTAAACTTCTTCCAACTCACCATTCAGAAATGTAGACTTTACATCCTTATGATAAACATTAAAATCCTTATGAGTAGAAAATGCCAAAAACATTCTAATATCTTTCATCCTTGCCACCATAGCAAATTTCTCTTAAAAATCAATACCTTCTACTTTCCAGTAACCTTTACACACAAGCCTTGGCTTATTTCTAAACATTTCTCCATTCTCATTCAACTTGTTTATGAATACCCATTTTGATCCAATTATGTTTTTATATGTTGGTCTAGGAACCAATTCCCAAGTTTGATTCTTCTCAATCTGCATAAGTTCTTCTCCCATTGCACTCATCCAATGCTCATCTTTACATGTTTGACTCACTGTCTTAGGTTCAAATTCAGAAAGTAAACAAAGATTTATTTCAGCAACAACAGCTCTGCTTCTTGTCAATACTCCTTTTCTCTTCTCTCCAATGATTTGATCTTCTAAATGATTCTTATGCACATATTTAGGTGTCTTTGGGGACGCCACCAGAGCTTCTTCTTCTTCATTTTTCTTTTCTTATTCTTCAACAACTTCTACTTCTCTATAATCAGGTTCATCTGATACATAGCCATCAACTTCAATTGAATTCTTCAATGCTTCATCAACCTTTACATTTGTGCTTTCTACAATATTTCTTAGTATTTTATTGTAGCATATGTAAGCTTTGTTTCTAAGGGAGTATCCAAGGAAGATACCCTCATCACACCTTTCACCAAACTTTCCTAATTTTTCTTCATCTCTTCTGATATAGTTCATCTGCTTCCAAATACCTTGAAATATTTTACAGTAGGAATATTTCCATACCACAACTCATAGGGAGTCTTAGCACTGTTATATTTTGCTTGAACTCGGTTAAACACATAAACAATAGTTTGAATTGCTTCTCTCCAATAAAATTTTGGTAGAGTTGCCTCGGTAATCATTGATCTAGTAGCTTCCTGAATTGTTCTATTCTTTCTTTTAACAACTTCATTCTATTGAGGAGTTCTCAGAGCAAACAACTATCTTCTTATTCCATGTGCTTCATAGAGCATATTAAACTCATTGGAGGTGAATTCCCCACCTCTGTCAGGCCTTAAGCATTTGATTTTCATATCCATTTCATTTTCAACCATAGATTTGAATGCTTTAAATTTGTCTTTAATGTATCATATTTTTCTCTAAGAAAAGTAACCCATCTAAATATAGAGTAATCATCAATCAAAAGAATGAAATATCAGTCACCTTGTAGACTTCTCACCCTTGTATGACCATAGAGATCTATATGAATCAATTCTAGTAGCCTAGTGGTAGATTGTTCCTTTGACCTAAATCTATTTCTAGCATGCTTTCCAAATTGACAATCCCTGCAAATAGCATTAACAGGTTTTGTAATCCTTGGAAAATCTCTCACAACTTGTACTGCACTGATTCTCACCATATTATAAAAATTCATATGACACATACTCTAGTGCCATAACCAACTATCATTAATTTGAGACATAAATAATTTTCCATCAACACCCTTAAGTTGATAAATGTTTCCTTCAGACTTCTTTCCAGCAACAATCACTATTCTAGATCCTTTCCTTATTTCACATTTCTCATCCTCGAACACAATTTTATATCCTTTACTACACATTTGTCCAACACTCAAGAGATTATGCATTAAACCCTTAACACAATAGGCATCATCAGTATTATGCTTTCCATCAAAATTGACTAAACCTATCCCACAAATCTTAGCACCAGTATCATCTCCAAGCTTAACTAAGCCTCCATCATATTTTTCAAGTTTAACAAACTTACTTTTATCGCCAGTCATGTGATGTGAACAACCACTATCAACAAACCAATAGTTCTTTTCTTGTTTAGCATGAAGAGAAGAGATTATAGTATCTTCAACTTTATCTGGAGTACTTTCCATCACCTGTCTCTCAGTATTAGCAAGAGTAGATTCATCTTTTATAGCCAAGAACAAGCATCCATTATCATCAAAATCTCCATAATTAGATTCTTCATCAAAAATACCAGCATCTTCATTCACATAATATTCTCTCTTGACCATCTTTCCTTTGTCATCTTTCCCTTCTCTATGTTTATTCTTCTTAGCTCTTTCTAGAAATATTGAAGAATAATGACCAATTCCTCCACAACTAAAACATTTGAAAGATAACTTACCTTGATACTTACCAAAGCCCTTTTTTATTCTTCTTACAAAGTTAGCTTCCACTTCATCAAAGTTCTCTTCATCCAGATCTTCATCTTTTGTAACCCTGAAAGAATTTTTTTTCTCTGATCCATTTCTCAAGCTATGCTTTCTCATTTCAAATGATGTTAGAATTCCCAACAACTGATCTTTAGTATAGTTCTTATAATCTACAAATTCCTCAATATCATATACCTATTTACTATATGCATTAGGGAGAGTTTTGAGAATCTTCTTTACTATCTTGGATTCATCCACTGTTGCGCCAAGTCCTCACATTCCACCTACCAGCTCATCCACTCTTTTTACATAGGATTTGATGCTCATCTTCAGACATTCACAAGATTTCGAATTGTGCCTCCAAGTTCTGCAACTTTTCTTCTTTGACCTTTTCATCTCCTTCATGAATCTTTTCCAATATATCCCAAACCTCTTTAGTAGCCTTTAGATTTGCAACTTTAATTAATTCAGAATATGAAAGACTATTCTTTAGAATGAACTTTTCCTTACTGTTCACTTCATGCCCCTTGATCTCATCAGTTGTACTTGGACCATTAGCAAGAGTATTTTATGCAATCTTATAAGCTTTTTCAACATCATATCCATAGTATTCCAAATATCCTTCCATATTTGTCTTCTAGAAGGCATATTCATTCCCCTCAAACCTAGGACGCTTAATAGTGATCTTTCTCACCATCCCAGACCTTCCTTAAGAAGTTATGCTCTTCTCCAAGGAACCAAGCTCTTATACCAATTTTTCAACAAGACAATTGAGAGTTATGGGGGTGAATCAGTTGTAACAATTTTAACCCTTAAAACTTCCACCAAAGGTCAGAACAATTATTATTCAAAAATACCATTCTCTGCTAATCAGATTAATCATTAAGTGTAAAAGCAAAAATTGAAAGCAATAAAACCATACACATAATAACAAAAAATTTACATGGAAAACCAAATGAAGGAAAAACCACAGTGAGGATTAGCTCACAATTTAAATAATTCCAAAACTGAATACAAAGGCTCACTACCAAATCAGGACTCACTATCCAAAGAGGGTTAACCACCCGAAGGGATTACTTCCACAAAATTACAAATAAGATAGAAGAGATTTGTTATAGAGAGAAAATGATCTCAATGCAATGAATATTTCCACCACAGTACACTCACACACTTGCAGACATGCTTGAATGATAGAGTACAACTTCAACTCACTACCTTTGAAAACTCACCAGTTAAATTTCCCACTAATCTACTCAAACTCACATCACACACACTATTTCACATATATCTCACATCTATCTTGCTCTTGAATTCATCTTTCAAAAACATCTCAACTTATATTTATACCGTCTTCAACCTTGAAACTCATCCAAGGTCAGCGACACACCATTTGCATTTACAAATTCAAATTAGGTCGGTGTCAAAACATTCTACGGTGGAATTAGAATGAGGGGGACCCAAACACACACTTAATAAAGACCTAAATAAGTCCCAACATGCCTCAACACACTTCCATAAACTTCATTAGTAGTGTTTAACATGAGGTCGGCCAATACCCATGTAAAACACATAAAACAATGGAGCACACACAACCTTAACATGATCCAATCTCTTTGGATAACAAACTTAGCTTGAACATGATCATATCAGCTTATTTTAAGAACTAAAAGTCCTGAAACCACAATAGAGAGAAATCCAAAGCAATTACATTTCTCCCAGACCACAACCAAATACATAGAAAAGCATAGTACACATACTGGTGAAAATATCTCTCATTGTACAATGATCCAGAGACCCAAATTTTGGATACAACAACCATCAATAGCCATGAACAATATATTTGAACCACAAAAACATAGGAACAAATCCCAAAGCACAACCTGGAGAAAACCAACAAACCTTCCTTATTACAATTTTCTCAATATCCTCGACATATACAATCAATATGAAATCAATGACAACAACTAGTACATAACCAACTGACATCAATGACAACACCTTCACACTTGCAACAAGAATTTTTTTAGGGAGAATGTACCCCTTTCCATTGATGTCAAAGGGGGAGAAAGTTGTAAATGAAAATGTTTAAGCAATTAAGCAAGGGGGATAAAGTTCAAATGATATTGGTTGATTGAGCATTTAGTTTTTCCATCAATGAAAAAGGGGTAGATTATTGGCGTATTGTTTTCATTGATGTCAAGAGTGTTATGGATATCAGAGGAGATATTAGAGATGTAGTGGATCAAGTTTCTTATTTTTGATGATGATTGATGGAGGAAGGAGCATGGCTTGTAGTTGTTGCAATGTTACTCAAAATATTGTCATGAAATATTATCATGACACTGAAAAGGTGGCTTCTTGTTGTCTAAGGTCAAATTAGTATGCAGATTTGATATAGGTTTTTCAAGAGCTTCATAGATATGTAATTTTCAGGTCTTGATGACAATGGTGCACTCAAAAAGAATTTATTTATGCTCTTGAACAAGGTTTGGGGTTTACTGGTTAAACCCTAGATTTACAGTCATGGCAGCTAAATAGAAATTCTATTTTTTCGTTGACTGTGTATTGGTGGTTGCAGGTCACATAAGTCATAACTTATGTCTTTGAACTCATTCGGCGATCGGCCTCCAATCACCTATCCTTTTGGTTGATGGTGTGTATGCTCACGATAAAGATCAACATTTCACATTCGTAGATTGGAGATCAACGATGCCCACCAACCAACTGAGTTTTTGGTGGGTCCCATCTAAGTCTTATGGGGCAGTGAGGAATAGAGAAAATTGAATGAGGTTGATCGAAAGATGCACAATGTATGAATGGTGGGACCAATGAAGGAGAAATATGAAGTTAGTGGAAGGTGATGCCATGTTGACAAGTGGTGGCATCCCACTAGCCCGCTATGTTTTTGTTCACCCATGTATTTTGTTAGCGGTATAGCGGGGAATGGTGAAGAGTGGATGACATCGATCAGACGGTATTCAACGTTGCTAGCTATATCAAAGAGACATCAACATATAAAAAGGAGTTATTTTAAGTCCCTTCGACACAACGATAACATAATCAACTGTCGTGATTGAGCTGATGATAATCGAACGAAAGCACCTCATTGAGGAGACAAAAATATTGGTGAGACAAAAAAATTGGTCCCTTCGACACTCCGATGGTGGGATCTGATAAGAAGGCGATAGAGGTGGATGGTGACATGTAGATAGGTGTCACCCTTAAGATTGAACAATAGACCAATTCACATCATTTTTGTTGTGAATTGTGTGCCAATGATGTGGACGACAAATGGTGACAGCCCACCAGCCTATTGAGAATCAGTGGGCCTGTTGTTAGAGCTTGTTGTATAGTGGGGAACGGTGCAGATTTAAAGATGAGGATCTAACAGTGACTGCCTGAGCTTGTGTATTATAGTGAAGATCAACAGCGTAGGTTTAAAGAAGATTATTTTGACAGTTGCATTTTAAAGTTGGGTGGTGAATAAGATCAACGACAGTTATTTAAAGAAAACCAATCTAGCGATCATGTTTTAAAGGTGCCGAGATGAAAGGAGAGCTAGAGGATCATGGCATGAAAGGTGTAGATTAATGGCCCAGATTCAAATTTGAAGATATCAAATGGCTAAGTCTATGTAAATAGGGGTTTCAACTAGTAGCCAACATAGTAAATGAATTTAATTAGTCTACCTACTCCAATGACTAGTTGATTAGAGATTTGATATGTAGGGTAGTGACACAAATTGCCAAAGAGATTGAGACTGGATCAGATCGGATAAACAAAGGAATAAATTAAATGCATATATGATGCTAGGGTTTTGCAGATTGCAATTCTTAGCAAATTATATGTAACCAAATTTAATGTGGGTGTGGTTCAATGCAGAGGTTGTATGACGAAGAAGATACTAGGTAAACCCTAATAGAGATTAGACATGTGGATGAGAATCTCAAGGTAACTTTAGTAGATAGGTGAAGAAGATAAAAATCTTGATATCAATTTTTTGATGAAGTGTGGAATAGAAGAAAGTGTGTGAGTGAGAGAGGTGTGTGTGTGGAGAAGGGAGTTGCAGAAACAACAATAGAGATCCGAGCAATTGTAAATAGGTTGCAAGATAGAATTTTAATCAAATTGTAATACTCTGAACTGTAAGTCTAATTGGAGGGTGCCATCAAATATCTGGGTAGGTGCTCAGATTAAGGAGTGGGTTCTTCCTTGGAGTGGTTTCTCCTACGACCAAGGGATTGGTGTCTCCTTAGGGTTGGTTCCCTTAAAGCATTGTAATTGAATATTGGATTGTGAGGATGGATTAGGATATTAGCTCCTAGTAGCATTTCTCACCATGGTTTTTTCCATCTTGGGTTTGCCACATACATCTTGTGTTATGTGATGCTTGTGTGTGTGCATGTTCATGTATTTACATGTTAAGTCTCAATCTGCACATTAAGGGCTTAAAGTGTCAATCGAAACAGAGTGTTTAAAGGTTAAAATTTTAAGATCTACTAATTCACCCCCCCTCTCAGTAGATTTTTGTGTTCCAACAACATATGCCTAGGATATCACCCAGGTTGACCTATATAACCCTATATAAGCCTTAACTTGAATTAAATAATGAAATAAAAATATCATAATAATAATATGACTTAATTAAGAGTTAAGGTAGCCACAAGCAGACTACTCATAACACTATACACACTAGAGGGGTAGGGCTATAACAATATTACAATATCTTGATGAAAATTAGTACATTTAGTATCCTCAAAGTCCATCTTGAATCCTCATCATCATGCTCACACTCAGATCTCCAACTATTGTTGAAACCTCTCTAACTTCTTTCCTTATTGCTAAATGGTTGTGGGCAACAAATATATTGATCTACAACATTCCAAATGATCTACATCAATTACGATGTGGTGTACAAAGTTCTAAACTCCTAAAAATGTGTAGTCAATTGATGCAAGCTAACAAGAGAAAAATAAAGGTAATGAAAAATAAATTTGTGGTGGTTGTTATTTCTCCCCAAGGGTCTAATAAGTTTTCACATGCACATTCCTTTATGGTTGCAAGCCTCAATTGCTTTGTCACTAGTGGTAAGCTTGTAACTAGGAAAGTTTTACAATCCAATGTGGATCTTTTGAACCCAAATATGTCTCTATATGCATGTGATTCTCCTCAAATGTAGATATGACATCCAAATACTTCTATGGAACATTATATACAAATTGTGAGACCAAAAAGTAAAATATGGTGACAACTTCTACAACTAACTGGTAAATGAAAAACCTACAAAAAACAAAGTAAAAAAAGATATATTAGTGATACAATATTGCTTTGTTTCCTCAAGGATGCTCTTGTATTACTATTATACATGATTTTTCATTTTATTTTTTATTTTTAATGGTTAATCACACATACCTCTAAATGGGTTAATTAGATTTGTATACACTTTAAGCTTATACTATAACTATATTGTTCACTTATTTTGTCAAAAAAAATTCTATATTCTCTTTGTAATGGTAAATATAGCATACCCATGTGATTCCCATTAAGTTTTTTGCTCAAATTGGTGGGAATGTCTTAATGCAATAAACATCAACACATGCATAATCTTGTGTTAGACTTGGCTCATGGCCCCATCCCCATTCATTTGCTTATTTGCAATGATTGCTATACATTCTCCCTACCCCAAAATAAATGCTTTATCTTTGGGTGATCCCACAATAGTGGCTTACAATTTTTGGCCAAACTAGACACTAAAATAATTTTTTCTAACTAAATATTCACTTTCGAGCACTGGCTAAACCGTGAGGAGTTTGAAGATGATGCAAAGTAGAGTTTCGTGACATTTTGTCTATAGATTTTAAATATATTTTATTCAAAAAAATTGGAATCAGATTGCACCTCTTTTTCCATCTCCTTTGAAAACTAGTTTTTTTCAGAAAACAACATTTTTAAGGAGTGACGCTCACCGTATAATGCATAACTTCTTTTCCATGAAGGATAAAATTCTAATTCTTTTGAATTTAGATTTGTAACTTTGATATCTAGTGCTTCCACTTGGTTAGATAGTGTTTTATTTAATATTTTTTCCTTAATCAAGTTTCAAATTCAAACCAATTACAATTCAAACATAGACAGACTATATAACGTGTAACTTTTTTGTATGTATCAAAATTCAATTTTTTTTTGTTGGATCAAGGACTTCAATATCTAGTTTACTCATATTTTTCAAAAAAAAAATTATAGTCTTCTATTTTTCCACATGTGCAGAACAAAGAGCTTCATTTTCGATGAAAAACCTATGTTTAATAAAACTAAAAAAACAAATGGGTATGTGCAGGATTATGATGGGCCAAAAAGTGGCAATATGATGGGTATGTGGCTGACAACTTTTTTTTTACCCAAAATTGATGAAACGAAAAAGGTTTTTAAAGGAGATTCTCAGCTTTTCACCAATATAAATTATGCTTTACTTTGAATTAAACAAGTAATTATTATTCATTTTCTATTCGAATTACGACTAAAGTCTTGATTGATAGGCTGATTGAAAAACATCTATAGCATTCAAATGGTATAACATTTTTTGAATCCAAAACATGCATCACATTCTATGCTTTGCATACTATAGGATTAAAAAAAGAAAATTGAATTTCATGAAGTTTTGATAGATTAAGGTGGTCGGGCATATGAGTTTTTATATTTTTTAAAAGTTGTAATAAAAAATTCATAATTAATTATTTATTTGGGAAAAAATTACAAAAAAATATGCATCACATTGGGACATGAGTCATCTACTTATATCTAAAATCTTATAAAAAACATTATCATTTTATTGTGGTTAGGATGGTCAAACAGACACCTACTTATTTTTTCCCTGAAATTTAAGTACTACTGCATTGAAATTTCAAATTCTCACCAAATAGATTTTATTTTTTTTAAACAAACCTAGTAGTTTAGAAACTAAATTAAATTTGCTACAGATTCTATTCTTACATATTTTTGAAATAATTTAGATAACTTATTCGAATTTTTACGTCAAGTTGCCTAACTCCGATTTTTCTAAATATTTTGCCACTTAAGGGCCTGTTTTTCCCATGATGATCTTGTACATACCCAAATAGATAATAAAACTAAATCATATTAAAATTATAATCATTGGATAGCTCATTCTGAGGCCTACCTAATTCCAGTTGGGTTCGTGAAATCTCTTCCATTTTCATCCTCAACCCGTGCTTCGAAGGGAAATTTTATTTTTTTTGTGCCAGAGAGGAAGGAGGTGGGAAAAGGAGGGTTCACTCGAACTAGGGGGGGTTCAAACGAACCCCAGGGGTTCAAGCAAACCAGGGCTAGTTCATTCGAACCCTGGTTCATTCGAACCCCCTTTCAAAAAGGGTTTTTCATTGTTTTCTTTGGTGGGATGGGGTCCACCTTGCATTTAACTAGTTCACATGAACCAGAGTTCATTCAAACCCCTTTTTGGTTCGCTCGAACCAAAAGGTTCATTTGAACCCCAAAAACTATTTTTTTTTGTATGAGGTCATTTTTTGCCACTTTCCCTTCCTCACTCAAATTGTAAACCACTTTTGTGGGTTTAACCCCTTATAAGTCATTACAACATGATGCAAGTCTATCCTACAAAGCATGGGGATGGCCTTTGAATCCCATACCACCAAATTCAAATTCATTTTTTTCATTTTTACTAGAAATTGTGTGCCAACCTAGCACACACTTCATGAGACAAAATGTCATGGTATTTATAGGTATTGATTATGCACTTAAGTTTAGAAGGTGGGCACAAGGGAAATCATAAAGAAAAATAACTATAATTCTAGCACATACTTCAATGTTGTTGGAATTGAAGATTCAACCCACAACTCCCATGAAACACCTACAAGCAATTTCCTATCACAATAGAGAAGATTAAAAGCGAGATTGTGCTCAATAACCTGAGAATTCTATTGATGCAAATAACCTGGATTAATATTACAAATGAATGTGCATGCTTATATAAGCAAAGCACAAACAAACCCTACATGCAGATTTGACAAGATAGAGACAAGTGTTGTAATCTCATGCAATGAGACTTGTCCTAAATTTAGTCCAATCTAATAATAAGAATCAAACTAAAGATAAAGAAGCAACTCCTAAGTTTAGCTTAAGTGAACTAAAGTTAAAAAGCCTCTAATAATTAATTGTTGATAAATTAATTATCAGAAAATGACTTATTTACTCCAACACTCCCCTTAAGATCAACTTAGGGAGAAACAAAAAAACTGATAAAGGAAGCTAAATGAATGCAAAATTGGTCCCAACTACAAGGCCTGATGAGGTACCCATGAACAAGCAACTGATATCTCTCATAACTGGAGAAAAGGAGAAAACCACATGGGAAAAACTCCTCTCCAAAAGAGAGAAAAGAAATGGTTGTACTAGAGAAAGAAGGATAGGAGGACTAAATGTGACCCCACAAGGACTGCTTCTGTCATGCCAGTACAATAGATGACCCCTTAATAGAAGAGAGAAAATGAGGATATGAATCCCCCCAATAAAGTAAAAGCTCTCATGCCAATGATACACATATAAAGACATAGCAACTTGGGTAAGGATAACTACGAGTCTTGGCAAAATGGAATTCTAACACATCTCAAGTGGCTTGATTTTTTTCCTTATCTATATGAACTCATCCCTACACCAAACACACTAGGGATTTTATCAACATGGGGCATCATCAGATATCATATTGTAGGGGTTATATGTTCTAGTGTTGATCTTGACACTATGTATGTTGTATCGGAAATTAATTATCAAATAATGACTTGTTTACTCCAACAAATACTAATGGGCAATCATGAAAAATAACTATAATTAGAGCACACTTCAATACTAATGATCAATAAAGGAATTAAATTTGCATTGTCATATAGGTCATCTAGTTATCTATGAATGTTGTCTTTGATCTTTTATGTCACTATTAATTAAATTCATCAAATGAATTTGACCTAAGTTCACTCATCAAGGCAAAGCCCTTAATGGTTTCTCTAGACACCACCTTGACTTCTTAGATGTCTATTAGGAAAAGGCAAACAAATTATAAGCAATGCAATTTCTATTAATTAAATTTTGCACATCAAGTCAAGTTTACATTAATTGAGATTGTTGTGTAGGGAACAATATAAATTTACAAAATTCCAACACCAACGTAAACTCTAAAATATTCATGAGACCTTGCAGACCAAGGCAATTAATGATGAATCATTCCAAAGATCATTGACATTATACATTTGTAGTCAATCCTAAAGCTCAATGCACCTATGCTCCTATTAATCATTGCAATAATTCAATTTTATTATTTACGTAACTATATTACTTTAGTTATGTACTAAGTGATTATGCCAAATGATAATCTACAATGACAATAAGATAGAAGTCTCATATCATGATAATGTTCATAAAAATCAAAACATGACCAATATATTAAAAAAAACTTAAACTATAAAAATTAAAAATATATAGAAATAAATAATTTATTTATGAAAGGATGGGCAATGCAAAGCAACCAATATCATAGAAAACTAGGAAAAAAACACAGCACCTTTAACTATGCTAAACCAAATAATTAGATTTTAATATTGAACTATGTATTCCTCATGAGAGACATGCCAACCATACAAAGCAAAGCCAACTCAATGGGTATTAGTTAGAGAAGAATGGAAAAACTCTCTCCCAAAAATAATTATTTGTCCGTCAACAAACAATGGCATCACACCTCTTCAACACTCATTTTTTTTATGATTCAACTTGGATGGATGTTTGAATAATAACAAATATACTGGGGCATTTGTTATGAAGTAATTTTTAAGGGTTATGCAGAGGATATGTTGTCTGTTAGCGTAAGGCGTGCAAGGACATCTGAGACAAATGTGCTGCTTCTTAAGAACAGTTTTTCTACAAAATCTCTTTAAAAAAGAGATAGTCAAAAATAGGAAAACTCCTTATCAAACTTCATAACAAAAGATCAATACATTAACTGTCCCATAAACTGCTTAGGATGTTGAAGAAACCAGAAAACTTGCCATCAAACTTCATAACAGCAGATCAACATTATAAAAAATATGTTAATTGTCCTCTGAAGTACCTTTAACCTTATAAAGGTTTACACCCAGTGACAAAACATAAGATTATTGTAAAACAAACTGTACATATTCTGCAGAGTCTATCAACTGTCATCCAGATGTGTTGTATGGAGAAATGCATAAGAAAAAACGAATCTCCGTGCAAAAGAGAAAGAAGGCAAATCAAGAATCAACCATAACCAAGTCATAGAGAGTCATAGGTTGGGTAATGTTCGCATATTTGGCATTCCATTGATTCTCCGCCATGATTGAATTAAAATCAGTGGTATGAAACTCGTCCCACCACACATAGCTGGATGCATTGCTGCACGCCATATTGGAAAATGCGCAGAGCAGCCCCCCTCCGAATCTCCCCAACCCACAGCATGCGTTGCTCACACAGTGGAGCCCTGAACCACCACATCATTATCATAAATATAAAAATCTGCTCAGATCAAATGAGCCCAGCTTAAATATCAGGCATATTTGCTGATTTTTCTTCAATGAAAAGGCCATATATTTGCTGGTTTTTGGTTGCAGATCAGTTTTAAAAAATAATAACTTATTAGTGCCTTGCTTTATAAATTATATTTTAAGAGGACTGCCTTGCTCCAGTCTGTGAATAACTTATTAGTGCCTTTCTTCTTTAAGATCTTTTCTTGCATAACTCTTAAAAATTACTTCATAACAAATGTCCTAGTATATTTCTTATTATTCAAACATCCATTCAAGTTGAATCATAAAAAAAAATGAGTGTTGAAGAGGTGTGATGCCATTGTTTGTTGACGGACAAGTAATTACTGTTGGGAGAGAATTTTTCCATTCTTCTCTAACTAATTCTTCTCTAACTAATACCCATTGTGATGGCTTTGCTTTGTATGGTTGGCCTGTTTCTGCATGAGGAATACATAGTTCAATATTAAAATCTAATTATTTGGTTTAGTATGATTGTAGGTGGTATGTTTTTTTTGGCCTGGCTTTCTATGATTGCTTCACATTGCCCATCATT